>CATKWD010000030.1:40000-125000 GCA_949825005.1 Gasteruption jaculator
GCGTTCGAATTACTGTGACTTTGCAAACAAAAATAGACGGATTCGAAAATTTTGTATTGCATTACATTGGTATTTTCCTGTATTTTTCGAAAGAAATGTTTAATATATTTTCACTTGCGTTTTTCGGAATGATTTTTCCATTTTCACGGCGAAATATTTTTGTAAACAATGATAGTTATATATGGGGCATTCCACGCCAAATCGGACGGTTAAAAAAAATTTTTTTTTATTTTCTTAATTTTTTGGTATTTTTTAGTATCCCTCAAAAGAGGCTTCCTGGTAAATTTTGAAATTTTTTTATCACTGGTTAAAAAAATATCGATTTTTCAATAAAACCGCTCTTTTTTTGGTTTTTCGCTCATAACTTTCTTAATAATGGTCGTGTCACGTCCGTAGCGATATGCACTGTAAGAACGAGTGCATATCTGCATAGGTGGACAGTGGCTCAGTGGCAAGGTGCCACGCTCGCATGCGAGAGGTCCCGCGTTCGATTCCCGGGCAGGACCGTTCCACCTTTTTTCCACGCTCGGTCGTCACATGGTGTCAGAAGTGTTTGTGAGTCTTTCTCAAGGCCACCCAACCCACTGCCTAGCGTCAATATGGAGAACGAAGAAGAGGGCCTTACAACAATCGTCGATAATATAGAACCCTGGGCCTGCCGAGAGAAGAGGTGCGACGAGGGATAAATAAGGCCATGAGAAGAGGTCCGACGAGGGCTATAGGTTTACAGAAGACGGACCACAAAGCGTACCGTAATGATATAAAGAAGAAAAAAAATAATACAAGAATATAACAAAGAAAAATGAAAAAGGAAAAAGGCCCCTTCCTCATCACCATCATCCGATGCAGGAGCATCGCCTCTTCCTTCAAGGGGGGGAATGTCACGTCCGTAGCGATATGCACTGTAAGAACGAGTGCATATCTGCATAGGTGGACAGTGGCTCAGTGGCAAGGTGCCACGCTCGCATGCGAGAGGTCCCGCGTTCGATTCCCGGGCAGGACCGTTCCACCTTTTTTCCACGCTCGGTCGTCACAGTCGAAATTCAATTATTTTTTTTTCAAAATTTTCGTTTTTAGATGGCCTTTACAGAAAAAAATACAAAAAAATATTTAAAATGTTTTTAATCGATATTTTTGAATTTTAAGTATTCAATCGTGTTTTTAAAATTGTTTGTATCCTTCGATTTTCTTGAAGATTTTCTGTTTTAAACTTCTATCCGTCCTGCAATTTTTAAGCCTGGTCCGGTAGTGGACTTTCCATAATTACTTTTTTTTTCGATTTTTAAAAATTTTAAATTTTTTTTTCGCTATAAATTATTATCAGTATCGATTTTTAACTTTTTAATTTGTAATTTTTAATTTAAAAATTTTCGAAAATGTTTCCAAAAATTTTTAATTTTCAAGAAATTGGTACTGGTAATAATTTATAGCAAAAAAAATTTTTGACTCTGTATACAGTGTCAAAAATCGGTACTGATGATAATTTATAGCGAAAAAAGAATTTTTACTTTTTTTAAAAAATCGGTACTGATTTTTAGATAAACAATTTTTAATTTTTATTTAAAAAATTTTTTAAAAATCGGTACTGATAATTCATAGCGAAAAAAAAATTGTTTACACTGAGTACAGTGTCAAAAATCAGTACAGATAATAATTTATAGCAGAAAAATTTTTACTTTTTTAAAAAATCGGTACTGATATTTAAATTTTAAATTTTTAATTTAATAATTTTCTTAACTTTTTAAAAAATTTATAATTTTTCAAAAATCGGTACTGATAATAATTTATAGCGAAAAAAAAAATTTTTTAATTTTTAAAAATCGAAAAAAAAATAGTAATTATGGAAGGCCCACTACCGGACCGGACTTAAAAGTTGCAGGACGGATAGAAGTTTAAAACAGAAAATCTTCAAGAAAATCGAAGGATACACACAGTTTTAAAAACACGATTAAAAACGTAAAATTCAAAAATATCGATTAAAAACACTTTAAATATTTTTTTGTATATTTTCTGTAAAGGCCATCTAAAGACGAAAATTTTGAAAAAAAAAATTGAATTTCGACCATTATTAGGAAAGTTATGGGCAAAAAACCAAAAAAATGGCGGTTTTATTGAAAATTCGATATTTTTTGAACCAGTGATCAAAAAAATCTCATAATTTACCATGAAGCCTCTTTTGAGGGATACTAAAAAATACCAAAAAAATTAAGAAAAATTTAAAAAAAATTTTTCAAATGTGGCGCCACCGCGTTGTCACGGCAATATTCTAAAGCTGGAAAGAAATGTAGGAGGTGACGGTTTCCTCCACTCCTTCTTGCCAGCCGTTGTGTAAGCATGATACATGGGTTGACTTACACATATTTGTTGCTCTCACGTATACAACGTCATTAGCAGTCGTCCGTAATGCAATTGTTTCAGCGTTCAAAACAAATGACCAAATTGATTCATAATATTGTATTTGTAATACAATACTGTTATAATATAATATTAATACTATATTACTGTTGTAATATAGTACTAATATTATATTATAACAGTATTATATTACAAATACAATATTATAAATCAATTTGGTATACTTGTTTCATAATTATTATTATTATGAAACAAGTATAGAGATAGCATAAATAATTAAGGTAGGTGTCTAGTCTAGAGTGCGAAAAAATAAGGTTATTTTCGTAAACGTTTTTCTCAGCTTCTTTATTAGATATAACAATTACAACATTTTCGAGGACATAATGCTATCCTTATCGAATGGAAAAAAATGGTTTACATCGTTCAGCGTTTTTTTTTTCAATTTTCAGAAGGCGCCAAAATCGAGTCCTCAATAAAAAGGTGTTCCCATGGCGGAGAAGCAATCTCCGCAACCACTACATCGATTTTGATGAAACGTTGTACGATTCTTTATTAAGGTGTTTTGTATGGTAATTCACCAGATTTTTTGAAAAAAATTTAGAATATAAAAATTTACAGAACGCAAACAGTGCAAAAATATGTAGATTTTCGTACAGTGTTTTTCAAATAGCCGCCATTTTTTTCTATTATCGATTTTTGGCAAACGATGGTGAATTATCATGTGGCAAACCTTCCTCTTTAAAAAGTTTTTTCCTATTTTTGTTTCAAACGTTCCAATCCGAAGATTGTTTGTCCGCCGTGGAAACATCTTTTTATTGAGGACTTGACTTTGGCGCCTTCTGATAATTGGAAAAAAAACGCTGGACGATGTAAACCATTTTTTCCCATTCTATAAGGATAGCATTATGTCCTAGAAAATTTTGTAATTATATCTAATATAGAAGCTGAGAAAAAAGTTTTTGAAAATAAGCTTGTTTTTCGCTCTCTAGATTAGACACCTACCTTAATTTTTTTTACATATTTGTAAAAATAGTTACTTTTTGTCATCGCAATTATTATGAAATTAACTGTAAAGTGTAACCCGTGTAAAATCCAAATAGATGCCCTAAAACTTCCATTGTATAAAATAAGAATATTATTTATTACTATTTAATCATGACACTTATACAAAAATATGGAAGATTGAATTTGTACAAAAACTAGATTTATCATTATTTATTCATTTCCAAGCTTATAATTCACATTTATTTATGCAATGCTGAATCACTGGCATGTGGTCCGTCACTAGGCACCTACCCTATACAGGAAAGAAAAGTTTTTGCATTCTGATTTTTATATTTTGAAAATGAAATAACTGAAATATTATGGATGGTATATTTTTATAGGAAAACGAATGTTCCGCCAAAAAAAGATTCTAGTAAAAATCTTATAAGTTTAGTCGGTATAAAGTTGTAAGCGGGTAAATTTAAAATTATAAGAATTTGTCGGTTTTTCTAAATTTTTAATGTGTTTTTTAAACTCTTCAAGTTAAATTTCTTTTGTAGTCACGTTATTCCAAAAATTTTTTAATTTGACTCAATTAGTATTCATAGTTGTAGATAATTAACCCATTAACCCCTGAAAGGTCACTCAGCTGTAGACCACTATTTTTGAGCTTACTGCATCGATACAATTTGATTGAAAACAAAAGCAAAACGTGAAATTTATAGTTCTTTTAGTGCTCTTTCAGATGGTGTCATTGAAAATTTGAAACAAAATTTGTTGACTACCCTAAAATGAAGTTGTAAGGTGAAAAAACGTTGAAAAAACAAAATTTTTTGTTAAATTTAATTTTTCGGCAACTTCCCGTTGTGGAATTATCTTGAAACCGGTTTAGATGGGGGACGTGATATCTGAACTTTAAAAATATGTATTGACATATACTAAAAAACTATTAATTTTTCGAAAAAAATGTTCAAAATAAAAAGTGTTTAGAATTGGTCAAGGAATACCCCAAAATTTATTGAGATTTTTTTTACGCATTTAAGGGGGTCATCCCGTGTGGCGGCCGTGATTTTTTCGGAATTCTTCATGATGAAATGAAAAGACACAGAGCTTTCAAATTTTTACTTTATATCAAGAGACACGGTAGTGTCTCGAGACAAGTTCATGTATGAATTGGGAGCGAGCTCTAACGTGTATCTTTTCTCGACCGAACTAGGTGCGGGCACATGAAAAATAGCCGAAGCACGTTGTGTATATACACAGCTTCAACCTACGTATACATTCACACGATTCTGTCACCGTCATTGGTATGAGTTCTCTGTACACATACACGACATATACAATAACACGAATTCTGTCGCATCAGTGACGGCTCATCAGTTTGCTACGCCTTTGGCAATTCAGACGCTCCCGTACAGACGTGAGGCTCAGGGCCGTCTATATTTTAGTACACTTTATTAAACGCGCCAAAATTAAATTTTATAAAATCAAATTGAGGCGCGTTTTTATGAACACAGCTTTAATGTTACTATAAATTTATATTATCTCGAGATATAAAGCCGATAATAATAATAATATTTGCAAAAAGGAGACAAATCCCCCTAAAAAACACCTCCGGTGCAAAAAAGTCGAGACAAGTTCGTGTATGAAAAGGGATCTCTCTACAAAAGTTGTGAAATCCAACAACATTAGACAAGCTCGTTACTTCCATTATGTTAAGACGAACTAATTATAAAACGGAAATAATTTTTTCTGTTTACCTGATTGGAACCGGTATTGAACTTGTTGCGCCCCGAACAATTCAGATGTTTGAGTATGATGTATAATTATTCATATCATTATTATGTAATCTGATCTTTATTAATTCATAATGCCGTAAAAATAAATTAAATTGTAAGATATTTATTGCTTATCGTTTGGGTTCGGGGCCCGACAAAGTTCAATACTGGTTCTAATCAGGTAAACAGAAAAAATTATTTTCGTTTTATAATTAGTTCGTCTTAATATAATGGAAAAAACGAGCTTGTCTAATGTTGTTGGATTTCACAACTTTTGTAGAGAGATCCCTTTTCATACATGAACTTGTCTCGACTTTTTTGCACCAGAGGTGTTTTTTAGGGGGATTTATTCATTCTTCAATTATGTCTCTGAATTTTGTTATACGAAAATATACTTATGATCGTGAGTTATACCGCTCGAATGTCACCCATGTGAAAAAAACGGTGTTCATGATTCCGGCAGATTGGCTTATCTGAAATAAAAAAATAAAATTGCAAGTTGATCTATAAATGGATGGCTATCGCCGAATGAGGATTTTTTTGAAAATATTGAAAATTAAAATTTTTACATGCTTTTAAGCATTAAGACCCAAAATTTAATGATTTTTTTTGGACTATTTTCTCTGTAAAAAGAAGGCGGTTCAATGTTTTTTCAAAAATCTTCATTCCGGCGATAGCCAGCCACTTATAGATCAACTTGCAATTTTATTTTTTTATTTCGGATAAGCCAATCTGCCGGAATCATGGACGCCGTTTTTTCCACATGGGTGCCATTTGAGCGGTATAACTCACAATCATAAGTATATTTTCGTATAAAAAAATTCAGAGATATAATTGAAAATGAATAAATATGTAGTAAAAATTTGAAAGCTCTGTGTCTCTTCATTTCATCATGAATAATTCGGAAAGAATCTTTAAAAAAACGGCCGCCACACGGGATGACCCCCTTAAACAAATTTTTTAACTGAGTTTTTATAAACTTCAAGAAACTCACGGAAAATTCTAAAAAAAATTTTAGTGTGTTCCTTTGATAATTCTAAGCTTTTTTTATAATTGTTAGTTTTTTCTGAAAGTTGATAGTTTTTGAGTAAAAAAATCTAAATGGGCAGAAAAATTTAGACGTATGGAATGCGGCAGATTCTTTTACTCAAAAAGTATCAACTTTAAGAAAAAATTGTCAATTATAAAAAAGCTTAGAATTATCAAAAGAATACACTAGAATTTTTTTTTTAATTTTTTAAAGTTTTGGGTAAAAAAATTTCTTTAAATGCGTCAAAAGTGAAAAATTCTGGGGTGATCCTTGACAAGTATTAAGTACTTTTTGCTCTTAACATTTTTTTTTTTCGAAAAATTAATAGTTTATTAGTTAAAGCGTCCGACAGATATTGAGTACAATTTTTCATTTTGGATGCCATTTTGGATCATCCAGGTGAGCGAAAAAAATTTGTCAATATATATTTTTAAAGTTCAGACATCGTGTCCACCATCTAAACTTGTTTCAAGATAATTCCATAACCAGAAGTTGCCGAAAAATGAAATTAAAAAAAATTTTTCTTTTTCATCGTTCTTTACCCTGCGAATTCATTTTATAGTACAAAAATTTTTTTTCAAATTATCAATAACACCATCTGAAAGAGCACCAAAAGAACTATAAATTTCATGTTTTGCTTTTTTTTCAATCAAATTGTATCGGTACAGTAAGCTCAAAATAGTGGTCTACAGAGTGGCCTTTCAGGCGTTAATGGGTTAATTACCTAGAATTATGAATACTAATTGAGTCAAATTAAAAAATTTTTGGAATAACGTTGTGACTACAAAAAAATTTAACTTGAAGAGTTTAAAAAAGGGGATTCTGCTCTTTCCGTGGCGCCGCAATCTGATGGTGAATTCTTATAGAACTCAGCGAAGTAAAACTAAATGTAAGAATAAAATTTTTCGATATCTCGCTTGGTTTTCGAGATATCGAATGAAGAATCAAAAAAATTTTTTTAATTTTTTGATGGAATTTTATGGAAATCGACAAAAGAAAACGAAATTTAAGAATAATAATTTTCGATATCTCGGTAAGTTTTCGAGATATCGAATGAAAAGGAAAAGTATTGCCAGTTTGTCACTTGATAATTTCAATTAAAACATTGAATATTAAAACTTTTGTAGTTTTTCTAAAAATAAATTTTTCAGCCAAAAATTATGAAAAAATTTCATTATATACAACATACTAATTACAGAATTGCACATTTTTTTCATAATTTTTGCTGGAATAGAAAAAAAGAAATTAAGTTTAAAATATAAATCATGTTTCGCTAGCAAAACCCTAGTAATAAGGGTAGGTGGTTAAATCTTCGTGGAAATGGATTTCCTAGGAAGCTCTTTCGATTGACGTAACATAAGTTCAATTTGGTTTAGGGGCACGTTTATCATGCTTATTCGGTTATACCCTTTGAAGGAATTTCTCGAGTTTCTAAAAAAATTACAAATCGGTATCTTGGTTGATTTGTAAAAATGTTATATATTTTGTAGAATTTTATGACTTCAAAATTGATCAATCAACGACTTTGATAAGATTGGAATAGTTAACAAACTAACTAATGAATTAATGAATTGAAAAAAATTCATAAATTTTTAAGAAATTATAATATATTGTAGTTGTTATAACTGCTCATTATTATCATTATTGTTATTATTTTGTGAATTTTAATACTTAAAATAAAATTTAAATATTTACATTTTTGTCGATTAAAAGTAGTAGTAGTAGTAGGAGTAGCAGTAGCAGTAGCAGTAGCAGTAGCAGTAGCAGTAGCAGTAGCAGTAGCAGTAGCAGTAGCAGTAGCAGCGGCGGCGGCAGCGTCAACGGCAACAACAACAATAACAATAACAATAATAATAATGGTGATGATAATAATGAGCAGCTATAATAATAGTTATAAGAAGTAACTCTAATATAATATTAAGGGATATTACATTTTACTAACTTATTAAATATAAGTAGTTTTAGAGAACAAAATTTTTTTCATCATTTATATGCGCTGTATTACTTTAAGGGATAGTTTACGGTATTCGGGGGCAGTTGCGTAAGAAGTCCTGAAACACGACAACTGAAATATTTGATAGAGTAAACGGAAATGCTTTTCTCTATTTTTTTCAGTTCATACGCTGGTTTATATTAAGAAAAAAACATTAAATCTAGATTTTTTCAAATATAAATTAAAGGGTTGCAACCCCTTGGGTCATAAACACACCTAATATCTTCGACTTATTATGATAAATATTTTCCACTTTGTTTTATTGAAAAATATTTATTAGAAGCCGAGATATGATAAAAAAATGATTTTCGGGTAAATTTGGGAGGGGGGGGGTTGGTTTTCACCTCTTTAAAGTGGATGTCAGCACATAAAAAAAAATACGTGTCCCTTATTTGTTCGAGTATTACATCATATCAAAAAATTATTGAAATCGGTGAGTTCGGGTTGGTAACCCTGGTGAAATCGGGTTCCGACCCACCCGATAAAAACACATGCTCCGGACCTGTGTTTGAAATTTTCGTATCGTCGACCATGAACCTAGCATTCGACCAAGTAATTCACCTGTTTATTTTCGCCGAGCGCGTCTAGTTCGCGATGTTCCGCTTCGCGGCGCTGGAGGAGGGACAACTTTCATGCGGGCTATTGTACCTCGCGTACAGGTAAATTTTGAGCTTCATTTTCCATTTTGCGTAATTTTTAGTAAAAATTTCAAGGTAAGTATCACGAAAATAATTCTGTTTTGTGTTTTATTATTATTATTATTTACTGTTTTATTTATTTATTTTTTTTCATAAAAGTTTAATCTTAAGAATTTTAAAATTCAAAACAAAAGTGTAAATTCAAAGTCGAAATTCGGAAAATGTCAAAAGTAAACAAAAATCAAGTCAAATAACTCGAAATCTAGTAATTTCAGAATTAAAAAAAAGTTCAAATTCAATAAAGTCACAATTCACAAATGTCAAAATTAAGAACATCATGAAATCAGCTGCCATCAAATGCGGAAGGTTCTAAGAAATATTAAGAAATTCATTATATTTTCCAAATGGGAACATCGCGAAATCAGCCATCATTAAATGTGGAAAGTTCCATCTCAATCGGCTAATTCGTTGCCGAATTACATAAAAAATAGGAATTTTGCAGTAACAATTATTATAAATATTAAGACTCTGTTAAGGCTGTTGAATACCCAAAGTGGTTCGCTTACTTCTCTCAAGAGATGGCGCTGATTCCACTCCTGTGCGAGAGAGTAAGATAGAGTCGAGTGAGATGGTCGCTTCATAAGAAAAGGGGAGAACTCACGATAGAGCTCTCCCCACCACTTACATTTTTGCGACAAAGAAAGGTGATGATGCGAAAGAGACAGAGAGAAAATATGAGAAAATATACAATGTAGGAAGCTTGTCTCTTCAATTCTTCCTACTGTCGTGAAAAAAAAGAAGACTTTACTTTTGCATGTATAGGCTTGCCTTAGATGGTCGATTTGTGTTTATATATCCAAACACATACATCGACAAATTTAAAGGGACTAACGTTTTTTATAATGAATAATTCGTTCCAAATTTTCGGACTAGGGTGCAACTTATAATATATAGGAAAGAAAACTTTTTACATTCTCATTTTTATATTTTGAGAATGAAATATTGGAAATATTATGGATGTTATACTTTTATAGGAAAATGAATGACCTCCAAAAAAAGACTTTTGTAAATTTAGTCGGTATAAAGTTATAAGCGGATAAATTTGAAATTATAAGAATTTGTCGGTTTTTCTACATTTTTAATGTGTTTTTTAAACTCTTCAAGTTAAATTTTTTTGTAGTCACAACGTTATTTCAAAAATTTTTTAATTTGACTCAAATAGTATTCATAATTGTAGGTAATTAACCCATTAACACCTGAAAGGCCACTCTGTAGACCACTATTTTGAGCTTACTGTACCGATACAATTTGATTGAAAAAAAAAGCAAAACATGAAATTTATAGTTCTTTTGGTGCTCTTTCAGGTGGTGTTATTGATAATTTGAAAAAAAATTTTGTACTACTCTAAAATGAATTCGTAGGGTAAAAAACGATGAAAAAACAAAAATTTTTCTTAATTTCATTTTTCGGCAACTTCTGGTTATGGAATTATCGTGAAACAAGTTTAGATGGTGGACACGATGTCTGAACTTTAAAAATATATATTGACAAATTTTTTTCGCTCAGCTGGATGATCCAAAATGGCATCCAAAATGAAAAATTGTACTCAATATCTGTCAGACGCTTTAACTAATAAACTATTGATTTTTCGAAAAAAAATTTTAAGAGCAAAAAGTACTTAATACTTGTCAAGGATCACCCCAGAATTTTTTTAAACTTTTGACGCATTTAACGAAATTTTTTACTCAAAACTTTAAAAAATAAAAAAAAAATTTCTAGTGTGTTCTTTTGATAATTCTAAGCTTTTTTATAAGTGACAATTTTTTCTTAAAGTTAATACTTTTTGAGTAAAAGAATCTGCCGCATTCCATACGTCTAAATTTTTCTGGCCATTTAGATTTTTTTACTCAAAAACTATCAACTTTCAGAAAAAACTAACAATTATAAAAAAAACTTAGAATTATCAAAGGAACACACTAGAATTCTTTTTAGAATTTTCCGTAAGTTTCTTGAAGTTTATAAAAACTCAGTTAAAAAAATTTGTTTAAGGGGGTCATCCGGTGTAGCGGCCGTTTTTTTAAAGATTTTTTCGAAATTTTTCATGATGAAATGAAAAGACACAGAGCTTCCAAATTTTTACTACATATTTATTCATTTTCAATTATGTCTCTGAATTTTTTTATACGAAAATATACTTATGATCGTGAGTTATACCGCTCAAATGGTACCCATGTGGAAAAAACGGCGTCCATGATTCCGGCAGATTGGCTTATCCGAAATAAAAAAATAAAATTGCAAGTTGATCTATAAGTGGCTGGCTATCGCGGGAATGAGGATTTTTAAAAAAACATTGAACCGCCTTCTTTTTACAGAGAAAATAGTCCAAAAAAATCATTAAATTTTGGGTCTTAATGCTTAAAAGCATGTAAAAAATTTAATTTTCAATATTTTCAAAAAAATCCTCATTCCGGCGATATCCACCCACTTATAGATCAACTTGCAATTTAATTTTTTTATTTCAGATAAGCCAATCTGCCGGAAACATGAACACTGTTTTTTTCACATGGGTGACATTCGAGCGGTATAACTCACGATCATAAGTATATTTTCGTCTAACAAAATTCAGAAACATAATTGAAGAATAAATAAATATGAAGTAAAAATTTGAAAGCTTTGTATCTTTTCATTTCATTATGAAGAATTCCGAAAAAATTACGGCCGCCACACGGGATGACCCCCTTAAATGCGTCAAAAAAATCTGAAAAAATTTTGGGGTATTCCTTGACCAATTCTAAACACTTTTTATTCTGAACATTTTTTTCGAAAAATTAATAGTTTATTAGTATATGTCAATACATATTTTTAAAGTTCAGACATCACGTCCCCCATCTAAACCGGTTTCAAGATAATTCCTCAACGGGAAGTTGCCGAAAAATTAAATTGAACAAAAAATTTTGTTTTTTCAACGTTTTTCAACCTACAACTTCATTTTAGGGTAGTCAACAAATTTTGTTTCAAATTTTCAATGACACCATCTGAAAGAGCACTAAAAGAACTATAAATTTCACGTTTTGCTTTTTTTTTCAATCAAATTGTATCGATGCAGTAAACTCAAAAATAGTGGTCTACAGCTGAGTGGCCCTTCAGGGGTTAATGGGTTAATTATCTACAACTATGAATACTAATTGAGTCAAATTAAACAATTTTTGGAATAACGTGACTGCAAAAAAAATTTAATTTGAAGAGTTTAAAAAAACACATTAAAAATTTAGAAAAACCGACAAATTCTTATAATTTTAAATTTACCCGCTTACAACTTTATACCGACTAAACTTATGAGATTTTTACGAGAATCTTTTTTTGGAGGAACATTCGTTTTCCTATAAAAATATACCATCCATAATATTTCAGTTATTTCATTTTCAAAATATAAAAATCAGAATGCAAAAGCTTTTCTTTCCTGTATAGGATAAACTGCCTAGTGACGGACCACATGCCAGTGATTGAGCATTGCATAAATAAATGTGAATTATAAGCTTGGAAATGAATTAATAATGATAAATCTAGTTTTTGTACAAATTCAATCTTCCATATTTTTGTATAAGTGTCATGATTAAATAGTAATAAATAATATTCTTATTTTATACAATGGAAGTTTTAGGGCCTCTATTTGGATTTTACACGGGTTACACTTTACAGTTAATTTCATAATAATTGCGATGACAAAAAGTAACTATTTTTACAAATATGTAAAAAAAATTAAGGTAGGTGTCTAGTCTAGAGAGCGAAAAACAAGCTTATTTTCAAAAACGTTTTTCTCAGCTTCTTTATTAGATATTATAATTACAAAATTTTCTAGGACATAATGCTATCCTTATAGAATGGGAAAAAATGGTTTACATCGTCCAGCGTTTTTTTTCCAATTATCAGAAGGCGCTAAAGTCGAGTCCTCAATAAAAAGCTGTTCCCATGGCGGACAAACAATCTTCGGATTGGAACGTTTGAAACAAAAATAGGGAAAAACTTTTTAAAGAGGAAGGTTTGCCACGTGGTAATTCACCATCGTTTGCTAAAAACCGATAATAGAAAAAAATGGCGGCTATTTGAAAAACACTGTACGAAAATCTACATATTTTTGCACCGTTTACGTTCTGTAAATTTTTATATTATAAATTTTTTCCAAAAATCTGGTGAATTACCATACAAAACACCTTAATAAAGAATCGTACAAAGTTTCATCAAAATCGATGTAGTGGTTGCGGAGATTGTTTGTCCGCCATGGGAACACCTTTTTATTGAGGACTCGATTTTGGCGCCTTCTGAAAAATGAAAAAAAAAAACCCTGGACGATATAAACCATTTTTTTCCATTCGATAAGGATAGTATTATGTCCTCGAAAATGTTGTAATTGTAATATCTAATAAAGAAGCTGAGAAAAACGTTTTCGAAAATAACCTTGTTTTTTCGCACTCTTAGACTAGACACCTACCTTAATTATTTATGCAATCTCTATACTTGTTTCATAATAATAATAATTATGAAACAAGTATACTAAATTGATTTATAATATTATATTTGTAATATAATACTGTTATAATATAATATTAGTACTATATTACTGTTGTAATATAATACTTGTTTCATAATAATAATAATAATTATGAAACAAGTATTATATTATAACAGTATTGTATTACAAATATAGTATTATGAATCAATTTGGTCATTTGTTTTGAACGCTGAAACAATTGCTTTACGGGCGACTGCTAATGACGTAGTATACGTGAGAGCAACAAATATGTGTAAGTCAACACATGTATCATGCTTACACAACGGCTGGCAAGAAGGAGTGGAGGAAACCGTCACCTCCTACATTTCTTTCCAGCTTTTAGAATATTGCCGTGACAACGCGGTGGCGCCACATTTGAGCTATTTTTTTCGGTGAAAATGTGGTGAAAAACTGTTTTCGCCCAAGTTTCATATCTGCTCTATTTCTCAACCGATTTTAATGAATAAGGTCTCATTTTAAAGGTAAATAAATTTTGTACGAGATGACTTTTTCGAATTTTCGATTAGATGTTTCTCTGCCCTGATATAAGTATATGAAAGTAGACACATACTTCATATCGAGTTTTTTTACTCAATTCGTAAGTTTTTCAAAATTCTAAAAAAGTCATCTCGTACAAAATTTATTCATCTTTAAAATGAGACCTTATTCATTAAAATCGGTTGAGAAATAGAGCGGCTATGGTACTTGGGCGAAAAGCATGTTTGTGGACCCCTCAAGGGGGGCGGGCGGCTGGTATTCAACAGCCTTAAGGACATGTCAAAGTCTCTTGCGAACTCCGACGGGGTCGGTATGGTAGAGCCCGCCCGCAATTACCGCATTTACCGAGCGGTAAGAGCGAGCGCGGCCGCGAGATGGCACTGCCTGTACGAGGCTTTGCCATCACGCATCACCCATGCTGTCTATCTTGATTTTTCGAACGTGCTCAGGCACGCTCGACGGCTCAATTCACCATTTTCGCTCGATTACAGCGTTCTAAATGCTGCAGATATATCGTATCGAAAATTTGACATGCATTTCAAATTCTTGATACACATGAATGTACTGAGAATTTGAAATTGCGATTCAATTTTTCGATAATCGAGCGTAACAAATGGATTTCAATATTTTTGATTGGGCGTCGCATTATTTACGCTTGCATGTAAATTATTTTTTACATGTAAACATGCATTTTGCTTCGCCCAAAAAGTCTATTATTTAAAAAGGGGCCCCTCCAAAGCCCCTTTCCGTGAGACGCAACCAATAATTGTACGATATTTCGTCTCTCCGATTCCATTTGACATAATATTATGAAGCATGCAATGATTTTTTTCACAGCGGTTCATAAATGTACCGCTGTGAAATCAACGTTATCAACATTGTCGTTACGCGATGAGGACACGTATTACGCTGTATATATTCGTAATTCGGCGTTAGTACATTAGAGCCCGCCCGCAATTACAGCATTTATCGAACCGTAAGAGCGAGCGCGGCCGCGAGATGACACTGCCTGTACCAGGCTTTGCGTGACATCATTCACTTTCCGAGTTCAGGTGACTGAAATCGGCGGCATCTGACTATGTTGTCAGAGAATCACAGTTCTTTCGAAACTGTGTAACAGAAACATGTTTCTGCTTGCATGCAGCTAGAATAATATTATTACTTACCAGAGTAAGATTACAATGCAAAGCAAATTTTGCTCAAACATTGTCGAAGGGATTCCATCCTCGCCCACTTCCGTGAGATTCAACCATTCTCAATCCATCTCCCCCATTTGTTTTCTTTCCGATTTCAGATGACTGAAATCGGCGACATCTGACTATGCCGTCAGAAGATCAGTCTCCTCTGAGCTGTGTCGCAGAAACATTTCTGTTTTCCTGCGTACAGCTAAAATTATATCATTACTTACCAGAGTAAGGTTACAATGCAAAGCAAATTATGCTTTGATATTGTCGAAGGGGTTCCATCCTCGCCCCCTTCCGTGAGATTCAACCATTTTCAGTCCATCTCCCCGATTTGCGGCATCTGACTATGCCGTCAGAGGCTCACAATCTCCTCTGAGCTGTATAACAGAACATGTCTGTGTTTCTGCAAGCTCACAATGACCGGTACAATAGCCCGTACGAAAGTTGTCCCCCCTCTAGCGCCGCGAAGCGGAACATCGCGAACTAGATGCGCTCGGCGAAAATAAGCAGGCGAATTACTTGGTCGAATGCTAGGTTCATGGTCGACGATACGAAAATTTCAAGCACAGGTCCGGCGCATGTGTTTTTATCGGGTGGGTCGGAACCCGATTTCACCAGGGTTTCCAACCCGACCTCACCGATTTCAATAATTTTTTGATATTATGTAATACTCGAACAAATAAAGGATACGTATTTTTTTTTATGTGCAGACATCCAATTTAAAGGGGTAACCCCCCCCCCCCCCAAAGTTTTATCCGAAAATGGTTTTTTTATCATATCTCGGCTTCTAATAAATATTTTTCAATAAAACAAAGTGGAAAATATTTATCATAAGAAGTCGAAGATATTAGGTGTGTTTATGACCCAAGGGGTTGCAACCCTTTATTTTATATTTAAAGACAACTCGATTTTCTATGCTTTTTTTCTTCATATAAACCAGAGTATGAACTGAAAAAAAAATAAAGAAAAGCATTTCCGTTTACTCTATCGAATATTTCAGTTGTCGTGTTTCAGGACTTCTTACGCAGCCGCCCCCGAATACCGTAAACTACCCCTTAAAGTAATACAGCGCATATAAATGATGAAAACAAATTTTTTCTCTAAAACTACTTATATTTAATATGTTAGTAAAATATAATATTCTTTTAATATTATATTAGAGTTACTTTTTATAACTATTACTATAGTTGCTCATTATTATCATTATTATTATTATTACTATGACTTTTTAACAAAAAAACTATAAATATTTAAATTTTATTTTAAATATTACAATTCACAAAATAATAATAATAATGATAATAATGAGCAGCTATAACAACTACAATATATTATAATTTATTAAAAATTTATGAACTTTTTTCAATTCATTAATTCATTATTTTGTTTATTAAATATTCCAATCTCATCAAAGTTGTTGATTGATAAATTTCGAAGTCATCAAATTTTAAAAAATTTATAAGATTTTCACAGATCAACCAAGATACCGATTTGTAATTTTTTTAGAAATTCGAGAAATTCCTTCAAAGGGTATAGCCTAATAAGCATGATAAACGTGCCCCTAAACCAAATTGAACTTATGTTACGTCAATCGAAAGAGCTTTCTTGGAAATCCGTTTCCACGAAGTTTTAACCACCTACCCCTATTACTAGGGTAGTTATTAAGCGAAACATGATCTACAGTTTAAACTTAATTACTTTTTTTCTATTCCAGCAAAAATTATGAAAAAAATCTGCAATACTGTAATTAGTATGTTATATATAATGAAATTTTTTCAGAATTTTTAGCTGTCAAATTTATTGTTTTGAAATTACAAAAGTTTTAATATTCAATTTTTTTAACCACTTGCACTATTTTCACGAGTCTGACTCGTGATAAAAATTTTAGACCAAACTTGAATATCACGAGTCTGACTCGTAATCGACATTTCGGGCCAAACATGAATATCACTAGCCGTACTCGTGATTTTTAAAATAAAAGGTGGTATTTTTAACATTTATTGCAATCATATGTAATAATTAAAATACTTTTTAAAAGTTTTTATTCAAATTCATTTGAATTTCACAAGTTCCAACACTCGGGCTCCGCCACTTCGCTTCTTTTCGCGACCATTCGAGTGCACAGTTAGGCACGGCTTCTTGCGAATTTCAGCGTAGTGCAAGGGGTTAATTAAAATTAATATATAATAATTTTTCCAGATTTTTGGGAATAGTGCAACAAAATGAAAAAAATTAAAAATTACTTTTTTCTCATTTTACTGTGTATAGAAGTAACTATTAGTCAAGGTTGTTAATCTTGGCAATTCTTTTTGATATAAGTGAGAAATTAATTAGTAATGATAGATCGAACTATTTACTGCACAACAATATCTTCAAATGTAAAAACAAGATGAATCCGTTCAAAGTAACGTATATTTCTGGTATTATGATTATACTGCAAGAAATATACATATTTTATATTACTTAAATAAGTATTTCAATTTTACCAACTATTACGAGCAGTTTTTTCATTTTTTAAATGCCATGTGTTTGATACAATAAATATTTCAATTCTATAAACTGTTACGAGCAGTTTTTTGATTTTTAAGAGGGTATACTGAATTAGGAGGCCTAAAAAGCATTTTTTTTTGAGAATTTTTTTAGGATAGAAAAAATGATTGAATCTATCGAAATTTTAAAAATATTTTGATATATATTTGAGTAGTGTGTCCAAATTTTTTCATTAAGAAATATCGAACTGGAGTCGACTATGACGCACATTTGTAAAATAAAAAACTGATCATAATAGTTGGTGGGTTTGAATTACTTATTTTATCTAACACATATATTGGGTTAGCAACTAAGTAATTGCGGATTTTTCAAAGCAAATAAATGACAAAATCCGCAATTACTTGGTTGTCAACCCAATAATTTAAATATAAAAAAGTATTTGTAACAGTTGGTAGAATTGAAATGTTCATTTTATCAAACACATGGCATTTAAAAAATAAAAAAACTATTCGTAATAGTTTAAAACATCTATATTTCTTACAGTATAATCATAATACCAGAAATATACGTTACTCTGAACGGATTCATCTTGTTTTTACATTTGAAGATATTGTTGTGCAGTAAATAGTTCGAACCATCATTACTAATTAGTTTCTCACTTATATCAAAGAGAATTGACAAGATTAACAACCTTGACTAATAGTTGACAAACACAGTGAAATGAGAAAAAAGTAATTTTTAATTTTTTTCATTTTGTTGCACCACTTCCAAAAATCTGGAAAAATTAGGAATTAGTAGACATTAAAAAAAGCTTCTACCGTAAAAATATCAAGTTTGTCACTTGATAATTTCAATTAAAACATTGAATATTAAAACTTTTGTAATTTTTGAAAAATAAATTTTTCAGCAAAAAATTCTGAAAAAACTTCATTGTATATAACATACTAATTACAGTATTGCAGATTTTTTTCATAATTTTTGCTGGAATAGAAAAAACGAAATTAAGTTTAAACTGTAAATCATGTTTCGCTTAATAACTACCCTAGTAATAAGGGTAGGTGGTTAAAACTTCGTGGAAATGGATTTCCTAGAAAGCTCTTTCGATTGACGTAACATAAGTTCAATTTGGTTTAGGGGCACGTTTATCATGCTTATTCGGCTATACCCTTTGAAGGAATTTCTCGAATTTCTAAAAAAAAATTACAAATCGGTATCATGGTTGATCTGTAAAAATCTTCTAAATTTTTTAGAATTTGATGACTTCAAAATTTATCAATCAACGACTTTGATGAGATTGGAATATTTAATAAACAAAATAATGAATTAATGAATTGAAAAAAGTTCATAAATTTTTAATAAATTATAATATCTTGTAGTTGTTATAGCTGCTCATTATTATCATTATTATTATTATTTTGTGAATTTTAATATTTAAAATAAAATTTAAATATTTATAGTTTTGTCGTTAAAAAGTCATAGTAGTAATAATAATAATAATAATGAGCAACTATAGTAATAGTTATAAAAAGTAACTCTAATATAATATTAAAAGAATATTATATTTTACTAGCATATTAAATATAAGTAGTTTTAGAGAAAAAATTTTTTTTCATCATTTATATGCGCTGTATTACTTTAAGGGGTAGTTTACGGTATGCGGGGGCGACTGCGTAAGAAGTCCTGAAACACGACAACTGTATTATTCGATAGAGTAAACGGAAATGCTTTTCTTTATTTTTTTTCAGTTCATACTCTGGTTTATATGAAGAAAAAAAGCATAGAAAATCGAGTTGTCTTTAAATATAAAATAAAGGGTTGCAACCCCTTGGGTCATAAACACACCTAATATCTTCGACTTCTTATGATAAATATTTTCCACTTTGTTTTATTGAAAAATATTTATTAGAAGCCGAGATATGATAAAAAAACCATTTTCGGATAAAACTTTGGGGGGGGGGGGTTACCCCTTTAAATTGGATGTCTGCACATAAAAAAAAATACGTATCCTTTATTTGTTCGAGTATTACATAATATCAAAAAATTATTGAAATCGGTGAGGTCGGGTTGGAAACCCTGGTGAAATCGGGTTCCGACCCACCCGATAAAAACACATGCGCCGGACCTGTGCTTGAAATTTTCGTATCGTCGACCATGAACCTAGCATTCCACCAAGTAATTCGCCTGCTTATTTTCGCCGAGCGCATCTAGTTCGCGATGTTCCGCTTCGCGGCGCTAGAGGAGGGACAACTTTCGTGCGGGCTATTGTACTGTAAATGCTTACAGTAAACTGTACACAGACCATGTATACAGTGAGTACAGACATGAAAGTTCAGTCTTACTTTAATTTTCATTTTTGCGTCATGAGACGCACCGGTCATTGTTAGGACTTTTTGTCCTTCAACTGTTCATCGCACCATTTCGAGCGATAGTTTGACAACGATCGAAGCGAGATAAATTCTTTTTTACAAGCCTCGCAAGTATATTTTAGGCAAGATTTTTGGTGCTGCACGAGATCGTACCTTGTGAAGTCTGTGCCGCAAACGGCGCACCTTACAAGCATTACATGCCTTTCCTTTTCATGGCGATCAAGGTCTACGACCATCTTGCCACAAAAGGAACATGCCTTTTGTCGCAGGTTTTCCTGCGTGGCATGAGCCATGCGCATGTGGCGCATCAAGTTTTTATAAAAAAAAACTTGTCGCACACTGTGCACTGATGCCTTGTGGCATGAGCGGCCCTTTGGTGCTTATGCAGCAAATTCTTTGTCACGAAATTGCTGTCACAAGTATCACACTCATGCGTGATCCTCGGCTTACCCATTATTACGTGCATGTTCACGCCCGTATTGGTAGGCAGAGGAGCTAACCTTGTGGCTTTGCATTTGCAATGTGTGTGCAAGTGTTGGGAATGTTCCACTCCTTGCTTCCCACATTTATCGCCTCGGCAATATTAAGGCCCATGTTAAAGACCTCGTGAAGCACGCGGTATCTAACATACAGCAAATTACCAGCATTTTGAATCATAAATTCGTAACGAATACTGTTATCATCCAAAAAGCGTGGTGTCAAAATCGTGTCTTTATGATGCAGTGGCATGTTACAAGTTTTTACTTGTTTGTCGTTGTAATCGACGTCTTGCCTCTGCTCTCGCCATATATCAGAAACAATATTATTTGTTTGCTGATAATGATCTTTAACAACGATCATCCAAACCTTAGGTTTGCCGGCATGCAATACATTTACGCTGTCGGCGATGCCGTCTTCGACGTGCATTTCCGTGAAGCTGCCACCGGTTCCAACGTAAAACATTGGCTGGTTAATGCCAGGGCAATCAGCCAATTGCGCATTAACCTCCGGTTTGAGGTGAACACTAATGCCACTCAGACAGCTGTTGACGCCTTGGGGCGCAGTAACAGCGTTATAAATGTAAAGGAACGTGCGTTCCTTGGAAGCATGCAAAAAATATTTTTCTATAAAAGACGCAATACTCGCCTGATTTACTGGAGTAGTTCCGCTCTCCAGTTCAAAAACGTCATGTAGACGTTTCAATACTTCTGCACGAAGTATTGGAGGACTGGAGTTTTTCCTTCTTTCCTGGCTGAGGCTATCCTCCATCCTGACCATGTTCTTCTTATAAATATGGTACTCCTTTACAGTCCTCATAGACTGTAAAGAAGCCGCATTGACGACATCGTCCTCAATCCTTTCGTCGAATCGAAGAACCTCATCCGATGTCCCGACGACATTTCGAAACTGTAATACAAACATATTTGTTAGAAAAAAGCATGTTAGAGAAAGTAGTGAAAACTTCAAAAAGAGAGTTACTATTCACTAATATGGTTCGATAACTTGAAACATAAAACTCATCGAGAAAAGTGTTTCAGATAAGTTTTAGGATTTTCCCGAATCTTTCAGGTGGTGACTTTGGGTTCGACCTTTACCGTGATCTTGCATGTAATGCGAAGATGAAGGAAATTTTTTTCAAACGAAACCTCCCTTTCTGACATCGGCAATAGATAGAGCGGATAATTTTACGTTCAAGTATGTACTTTGGTCATAGGTCCAATTCGGGCTTGAAGATCAGTTTATAATCATTCAAACTGAAACAAGATCTGCATACCTCTGAGAATTAAAGCTTTTCAAATTTTGTTATAATTACTAAAAATACCTATTCCTACACGACAGATTAGTAGTGTTTTTGTGTAAGACCTTGACGATGACCTTCATGATTATTTACTTTTGAGATTTGTTCTTTGTGACTAGTTTTTTCGGAAATCAATGAACGGTTATGCCAACCAATCAGTAACATCGTGAGTTGCCACAATATTAGTTTCTTATTATTGATCAATTTAAGAAATTTACATCGTAACGATTGATTTTCGAAAAAACTACTCACAAAGAACAAATCTCAATATGAAATAATCGTGGAGGTCAGATATTTTGTGGCCGTTATAAAATATTTGAAAAGCTTCTATTCTTAGAGGTATCCAGATCTGGTTTCAGTTTGAATGACTCTAAAGTGACCTTCAAGCCCGAATTGAAACTTATGACCTAAGTACATACTTGAACGTAATATTTCCCGCTCTATGGATTGTCACTCTTGAAAAAGGGGTTTCCATTTTAAAAAATTTCCTGGATCTTCGAATTACATTAGAGGTCACGGTTAAGGTTAAACCCAATGTCACCATCTAATAGGTTCGAAAAAAACCTATAACTTTTATCTGAAGCAGGTTTCTCGATCAGATTTATGTTTCAAGTTATTGAACCGTTTCGAAACTTTTGTGACACTCTGTGTAAAAACCGAGAATAAAAGTTTAAAACATTGACATTTAATCGTTCCGCTAATGATTTATCAAGAAAAGAACTAACAATTGCATCTTTTTGAAACTTTTAATCAAGTATTTGAAGGAAATAATTTTTCATATTAAATTTAATTGAATTTAAAATATTATTTTTCATGTGATCTATTTGAACAAAATTATGAAATTATAATTTCATCAAATTTAAGTATTTATTTAATTAAAATTCTTAAAATAATGTTATTAATATTTTTCATAAACTGTCTTTCAATTAATTCTTTATATTTAATTTCAAAAAATTATTAAATTGATTTAAACATATTCAATAAACTTTAAATTTTATTTAATTAGAAAAATGAATTGAAATGCAGGTTTTTTTAAATTAATTAAATTAATTTCGTCAATTTTAATTAGATAAATATAATAATATTAAAATTTTATTATTTTTTTCAAATAAACTGCATTTGAATTAATTTCTGAAAATAAATTAAAATTAATTTAAAAATTTAATTCATTTACATACTTGAAAATTTCAAAAAGATGCAATTCTTAGTTTAAATTATTATCCTGAAAATAAAAAGTTGATTTTTGGGCTCCATAAACGGTAATCCCCTTTTTTATTTTCAGTTACTTACTTTTTTAACATTTATTTAATTTTATTACCAATGTTTTCTATTTCGTGTATTTTTTGGTTACAAACGACTGTATATAAGTATATTCTGGTCTTACATAACGTTTCGGCTTGTAATATCGAAGCCTTCTGCAGATGAAAATTTTTTTCTGAAAAATTATATAATTTTCTGTACTAGATTTAAATTTTATAGTTAATTACAGTAGAATACATAGTTCATTATAAAATATAAATTTGGTTAATTATAATAAATAGTGAATAAATAACTAATAAGTAACTAAAAACTAACTTCAAAAGTAAATTCAAGTTACATATGTCTTTGTTTCTTATAATTCCATAATGATATATTTATGATCTCACTCGTTAAGTATCTAATTTCAAACTATATTGCTTTTAATATATTTTAAAATTATAATAATTATGTCATATATATTGTGACGTGGGGTTCGTTACGTCACTATTGGGGGGGGTCTCGTAACCCCGATCTTCGGCGATCTCGTCCCTGAAAAGTTCGCATGCAAAGAATCCAGGGAGGTTCTGGGCGCCAGGTACTGAGTACCACGATTTCGGGGATCTAGAACTACTCCGGCTGAACCAGTATATGGGAGAGGGGAGGGTTCGACACGGTCAAGCGTAAAGAAAGACGCAAAAGTAAATAAAAAAAGAAAAGAAGCAGCTATATTACGATCAAACAAAATAACAAATAAAAGAAAGAAAGAAACAAAAGATAAATGACAAACGAAAGAAACTGCCGACCAGGGCACGCTGAGCCCGCTCAAAACAATTTTGGGCTCCCCATTAGCAAACGGGAAGCGTCGAGCCCACTCGGTCGTCTTGCCAAATGAAGATGGCGGCCCTTACCGTACACCGGCGGTCCCCGGAAACTCGGACGCTCTGACTCGGGCTCCTATATCTCCCGGTTCCACTTTCGTCTCTCTTGACGGCTTCCGAATATCTCGGACACTCCGCGGTTCAAACGTGGCGTTGCCCTTTTTCTCTCGTCCTCGAGAAAGATCGAAATTCGTCCATCTCGGGCTCCGTGCGATGTGTCTCGTCTGCGATCCGACGTGGAAGTTACCGTTTTCCGGTTTCTTCTCCGATTTGGCGAGAACCTCTCGAGTCGTTGAGAGTCTCGCCCGATACGAAGAGAATCGTATCTCTCCCATAAGAACCGGATACGGCTGTCTGGGACTTCGCCGAATATTCGGCCTCCTGTCCCGTGTGAATCTCGGGGTGTCGAGTGGTTTCCTCGGGTTTCCAGGATCTCCCGTCGTGGAGTTGGACTTCGGAGTTTTCTTCCCGGAAGTGTCGTGCTCCATGGCTCTCTTCATTCGTCGTTGCTTTTGAGGGGTCAGCGTGCCGTGCTTATCACTTTGGGTTTCGGCCGACCGATGTCGCCATCGGTCCGATTACACGATATCGATCGTAACATTATAGATCATACGCCCTTTCGAACCTAGCGTCGGTTCTAATACATTTTACCGACTGAGTCGGGACGCAATAAATTATCTTACAAACTATTACCTTACAGACTAGATGGACTTCCAGGTCGGATCGATAATTGTCAAAATCTCGCGGTTCCTAACCTCAATTATCGATCCGAGTTTCCGCGTGTCACGGGTTACGGGACTTTTTGGGGCAGAGAATCGTTCTCTGTCACAATATACGTTATTTACACCAGCTAATCATACAATTATTTGGTGAGATCATAAACATATCGCTATAAGATTACAGGAAACAAAGACATATGTATCTTAATTTTATTTGCAACGATCTGAAATTAGTTTCTCATTATTTATTAGTTATTTATTCATTATTTATTACTGTTATAATTAACCAAATTTATATTTTATAACTAACTATGTATTATATTGTAATTAACAATAAAATTTAAATCTAGTATAAAAAATTGTACAACTTATGTTACACCAGAATATCCTTACATACAGTCGTTTATAACCAAAAAAATAGACGAACTATAATTATTAAAATACGACTGACTGATGACATGACTTCGTCATGTTTAAGCAATTTTTTATTAATTTTTATTATAGAATAAAGTGAAAATGCCTCTTACTTTACTCTAAACAATGCTTTATATACTACAGTAAAGGTAATTACTCTAGTATACACATTCTCATACAACAACAATGCATGATTTCATGCATTGTTGTATGAAAAAGTAAAAAAGAGAGAGAGAGGGAGAGAGAGAAAGTGAGATAGAAAACTGCACGTTTCGCGAACAAACGTAAACAAATGTACTTACCACGTGGACCGAATACTGGTAATTCACCATTAGCAGCTTTTCAATATTGACAATTGCTTGCCCAAGATCACATTCTCCGTGATCTTTCACGATTCTATATCGTGTACCCGACCTTTCAGTGGTGAACATTATTGCACTATAATTGTTTATTTATAATGCACTGCACAATTATTATTCACACACTCACTCACTGTCAACGAAAAGCCGTGCGTTGCTTGTAATGGCTACCGCACTCCTAGTTTATAATTTTAGCAGCTCACTTCACGCCGCTATTCGCAACCAGGGGCGGATACGCAATAGGCGTCCAGCGGGCCCCTTTATCCTTCATATGTGTATGCACAGGAGAATAGTTAAAAAAATTCTCTTGAACTACAGGTATATGTGCATGCGTGAAGGTGTGTATCTAGATTGAAATATACACTGTAGTGTAAAAATATACATTATTTTTTTTCGTTACTTGTTTAAACAAATATTGCTTCAACAAATTCAAAAAAATTTATTTTTTGTGCTCTTATTCTCTATAAAATCCATCTCCGGTGCTAACACGGGCAAGAACCCATTTTTTATACAATTTGTTTCAAAAATAATTGTTTAAGCAACTTAAACAATTATTGTTTAGTTGTTTTTCTATCATAATTTGAGGATTCGAAAATATTACATATTGTCTCGTGTCAATTGTAACAAAACATCCCCAATTAGTGTCAAATTGCTTAATTTATTTTTCCCAGAATCCAAAACAAAGGTTTTGTTACCGTTCAAATCTTGACTTAGACCACTTTCATAATTATAGGCACATGCATTGGTTTTATATTATATCGAGATATAAAGCCGATAATAATAATAATATTTGCAAAAAGGAGACAAATCACCCTAAAAAACACCTCTGGTGCAAAAACATCGAGACAAGTTCATGTATGAAAAAGGATCTCTCTACAAAAATTGTGAAATCCGATAACATTAGACAAGCTCGTTTTTTCCATTATGTCAATATGAACTAATTACAGAACGGAAAGAAATTTTCTGTTTACCTGATTAGACTGGTAATGAACTAGTTGGACCCCGAACAATTCCGATGTTTGAGTATGATGTAAAATTATTCATATTATTATTATGTAATCTGATCTTTACTAATTCATAATGCGGTAAAAATAAATTAAATTGTAACATATTTATTGCTTATCGTTTGGGTTCGGGACCCGACAAGTTCAATACCGGTTCTAATCACGTAAACAGAAATAATTATTTCCATTTTGTAATTACTTCGTATTGACATAATGGAAAAAACGAGCTTGTCTAATGTTATCGGATTTCACAATTTTTGTAGAGAGATCCCTTTTCATACACGAACTTGTCTCGATTTTTTTGCACCATATATTATGGTGCAAGTGTGCATCGCTTGTTTCTTTCAAACTATTTCATTTCGCTTTGCAAGAGTCGTACGACGTGATATCACAGATTCGCGACTCGGCGATATTACGTGGTACGACTCTTGGAGAAACAAATGAAATAATTTGAGAGAAACAGGCGACGCACTCTTGCACAATGATAATACCAGATTGAATTATGCATTTTGGTGACAAAATGCATCAACAAATTTTTTTTTTCATAATTTGTTTAAACAAAAATTGTATAAGAAAATCACAAAACATTCATTTTTTGTGTTTTATTGCCCCGTAAAATTCATGTCCTATGCCAACACCGCCAAGAACCCATTTTTCCACAATTTGTTTTAAAAACATTGTTTAAACAAATTAGACAATTTTTTTTTGTTTGTCTCTCATAATTCAAGAATTTGAGATTGTTATAAACATTCATTTTTAAACGGTGACAGTAAGTTCCCAATTACTATCAAATTACTAAATTTATTAATTCGAGAGTCGTACTACGTGATACCACGGACTCGCGACTCGGTGGTATCACGTCGTATGACTCTTGGAGAAACAAGTGAAGTACTTTCACAGATATTGGGGATGTTTTGTTACAATTCACACAAAAAAACATGTAACGGTCTCAAATCCTCAAATTATGATAGAAAAACAAGATGAAAAAAATTGTTTAATTTGTTTAAATCATTTTTATTTAAACAAGTTACCTAAAAAAAAATTTTTTTGCATTTTGTCACGAGAATGCATTTTTCAATTATGCATCATCATTGTGCAAGACTGCATCGCTAATTTCTATGAAATAATTTCATTTATTTCTCCAAGAGTCGTACGACGGGATGCCATAAACTGGCGACGCGGCGGTATCACGTCGTACGAGTCTTGAAAAATAAAGTTAAATAATGTAAGATAAATTTGCGATGTTTTGTTACAATTCACACGAGCAAACATGTAAAGGTCTCGGATCCTCATATTATGACAAAAAACAAACAGAAAAAAGTTGTTCGATTTGTTTAAACAATTACTTTTTTAACAAATTGCGAAAAAAATAATTTCTTGTCCTCGCTGACGTCGATCACGGATTTTACGGAAAAAGGAACAAAAAATTAATCTTTTTTAATTTGTTTAAACAATTTTTGTTCAAACAAATTACCAAAAAAATTATTTACATTTTTATACTAGAGTGTACATTTCAATGTAGATATATTATGGTGCAAGAGTGCATCGCTTGTTTCTCTCACATAATTTAATTTCACTTTGCAAAAGTCGTACGACGTCATACCACAGACTCGCGACTCGGCGGTATGACGTCAGCATAAACAAAAATTCAATCTCTGCGCAATTTGTTAAAAAAATAATTGTCTACACAAATTAAACGAATTTTTCCATCTTCATTTTCTATCATAATTTGACAATTAGAGATTGCAATATGCATTCTCGTTTGAATTGTACCGAAGCACAGCTAATTTATGTTAAATTATTTCATTTATTTCTGCAAGAGTCGTATTACATCCCCACACATGCAGTTCAATGCGACAAAGAACTCTCAACTGTATCGGATTACATAGGAGCATGATTCATGCAGTCAATAGTATACTTTGTCGACATATCTTAAGTTTTGTCAACATACGTTCCTTCGGGTTATTCAATATTATAAGTACTTTATTTATCGTCTTCAGTTTATAGTCACTTTTTTCTGTTGGATTTATAATCAACCGTAAAAAAATTCCACGTATTGAATCTATTCATTCGGATACCGTTTCAATCAAAATAATCGGCCAAAACCGAAGAAAAATATCAGTTCAGCAATTTGTTTAAACAGTAATTGTTTAAATTAAAAACTAATAATTTTTGTACATTTTTCCCGTAAAATCCATGTCCGACGTCAGCACGTCCAGAAACCTATTGTTTCCGCAACTTGTTTAAAATGTAATTGTTTAAACAAATTGACAAATATTAATTTTTTATACTTTTTTCCCGTAAAGTCCGTGTCCGACCTCAGAACGGCCAAGAACTCATTTTTTCCGCAATTTGTATACAAAATAGTTGTTTAAACAAATTGAACATATTTTTTCACCTTGATTTTCTATTATAATTCGACGATTCGAGACAGAACGCCGGAGAGACCCGGTAGGCGGTAATAAAATTTTAGACCTGACCTTACTTGCGGTGTGACGTCGAACAACAAAGTAGTAGTAGAAATAAAAATAAAAGAAGTAAGAGGGTAACATCAAAACATTCCAAATCTCACTTCTGTTATTGTTTTTATTTCTACCACAACGCACTACTAGGTCTGTAACGTATTGTCGTTGGATAACAAAGTAGTAGTACTGTAGTTATTACCACTACTTTGAAGAAAGAAATAATACATAAGAAATAAAACGGCGAAAATCAAAACCTTGACATTCTTATTTGTATAATTTTTTATATTATTACCACTACCATTACCGCTATTATTATGATTATTGTTGATATTATTATTACTAGTATTACTTTGTTGAAGATGATGATGATTACGATTATTATTATGATTATTATTATTATAGTTGTTGTTGTAATTATTACTTGAAGTAATAATTACAACAACAAAAACCATAATTTTAATAACAATAATAATAATAATAATGATAATAATAATTATAATCATCATCATCATCAACAAAGTAATAATAGTAATAATAATATTAACAATAATCATAATAATAGCGTGGTAGTGGTATAGTGGTAGTGATAATAATTGAAAAAAATAATACAAATAAGAATCTCAAGGTTTTGATTTTCGCCGTTTTATTTCTAGTATTATTTCTTTCTTCAAAGCAGTAGTAATAACCACACTACTACTACTTTGTTGTCCAACGACAATACATTACAGACCTTGTAGTGTGTAGTGGTAGAAATAAAAACAATAACAGAAGTGAGATTTCGAATGTTTTGATGTTACCCTCTTACTTCTTTTATTATTATTTATCTGTATCGACTGTGGTGGTGAAGAATAAACATATCATTTTTTATACATTTTTCAAACGAATTTTCATAATAAATTGCTCATTTTTCATTATTCTAGAACTTTATTTCACTCCGAAATGGACCGTCTTTAGATGTCAAAGTAAGTACCTTTTTTGAAACGCCCATTATAGACCTATTTTTTTCCATATACTATAACATCTCAAGAGTATCACTCTAAAATGTTATGAAAAAATATTAAAAATTGCCAGAGTTGTGACTTTTTTAAGGAAAAAATGGTATTTTTTACGGATTGCCTCCTTCCTGATGTTTTTTCACCATTTAGAAAATTTGATAAAAATTTTGTGCGATGATATTCTCGTTCTAAAAGTCTCAAACTAATATCCTGAACTTTTATGATTCGTTCGGAATGATATTGGCAACGTGGCAATTGTTTGAACATGGCTGGGGTGATTCTGATCCCGTGTGACCTGTACGTTATTTTTAGAACATGTGACCTCGATGGGTTGATTTGTTTAAATAATTATTATTTAAACAAATTATGTAAAAATGCGTTCTTTGCCGCGTTGACACCGGACATAGATTTTATGGGAAAAGAGAACATGAAAAATTACGTTTTTTAATTTGTTTAAGCAATTTTTATTTAAACAAATTACCTACAAAAAATTATTTTCGCATTTTGTCATGAAAATGCATTTTTCAATTACGCATTATCATTGTGCAAGACTTGTATCGCCGATTTCTATGAAATAATTTAATTTGTTTCTCCAAGAGTCGTACGACGTGATACCATAGACTGGCGACTCGTCGGTATCACGTCGTACGACTCTTGGAGAAACAAATTGAATAATGTGAGAAAAACAGGCGACGCACTCTTGCACAATGATAATGCGAGATTGAAATATACATGTTCGTGATAAAATGCATCAAAATTTGTTTAAAAATAAATTGTTTATACAAATTAAAAAACATTTATGTTGTGAGCTCTTGTTCTCTGTAAAATCCATCTCCGGCGTCTACATGGGCAAGAACCCATTATTTACACAATTTATTTTAAAAATAATTGTTTAAACAAATTAAACAATTATTTTTTAGTTTGAAAACATGTAGCGGTCTCATATCCTTAAATTATGATAACATAACAAAAAGAAAAAACTGCTTAATTTGTTTAAGCAATTATTTTGTAAATAAATTGTGGAAAAATAGGTTCTTAGTCTGGTTGACACCGGACATGGCTTTTACGGGGAAAAGGAACAAAAATAAATGTTTATTATTTTGTTTAGACAATTTTGACTTAAAAAATTATTTAAAAAATGTGTGGTGCATTTCAATCTCCTATTATCAATGTGCAAGTGTGCATTGCCTGCTTCTTTCAAATTATTTGATTTGTTTCTCCAAGAGTCGTACGACGTGATACCACCGAGTCGCGAGTCTATGGTATCACGTCGTACGACTCTTGGAGAAATAAATGAAATTATTTCATAGAAATTGGCGATGCAGTCTTGCTCAATGATAATGCGTAATTGAAAAATGCATTTCATGACAATTTGCATTTTCATGACAAAATGCGAAAATAATTTTTTTTTAGGTAATATGTTTAAATAAAAATTGTTTTAACAAATTAAAAACCGTAATTTTTCAAGTTCTCTTTTCCCATAAAATCTATGTCCGGTGTCAACACGGCCAAGAACCCATTTTCCCACAATTTGTTTAAATAATAATAATTGTTTAAAGAAATTTTAACCCTTCGAGGTTACACGTTCTAAAAATAACGTACAGGTCACACGAGGTCAGAATGACACCAGCCGCGTTCAAACAATTGCCACGTTGCCAATATTATTCCGAACGACTCATAAAATTTCAAGATATTATTTTGAGCCTTTTAGAATGAGAATATCATCGCAAAAAATTTTTATCAAATTTTCAAAATGGCGAAAAAGCATCAGGAAGGAGGCAATTTGGAAAAAAATACCATTTTTTACTAAAAAAATCATAACTGGCCATTTTTAATATTTTTCCATTAAATTTTAGGGTCATACTCTTGAGTTATCATAGTATATGGAAAAAAATAGCTCCATAGTGAGCGTTTCAAACAAGGTATTTACTTTGATATCTCAAGAGGGTCCATTTCGGAGTGAAATAAAGTACTAGAATAATGAAAAATGAGCAATTTATTATAAAAATTCGTCTGAAAAATGTATTAAAAATGATATTTATTCTTCGCCACCACAGTCGACACAGATAGATAATAATGAAAGAAGTAAGAGGGTAACATCAAAACATTTCAAATCTCACCTCTGTTATTGTTTTTGTTTCTACCACTACACACTACTAGGTCTGTAATGTATTGTCGTTGGACAATAAAGTAGTAGTAGTGTAGTTATTACTACTACTTTGAAGAAGGAAATAATACATAAGAAATAAAACGGCGAAAATCAAAACCTTGACATTCTTATTTGTATTATTTTTTTCTGTTATTACCACTACCATTACCGCTATTATTATGATTATTGTTGGTATTATTATTACTATTATTACTTTGTTGATGATGATGATGATTATGATTATGATTATTACTATTATTATTATCATTGTTATTATGGTTGTTGTTGTACAACAACAACAACATAATAATAACTATAATAATGATAGTAATAATAATATTAATCATAATCATAATCATCATCATCATCATCAACAAAGTAATAATATTATAGTAATACTAGTAATAATAATATTAACAATAATCATAATAATAGCGGTAGTGGTAGTGGTAATAATAGAAAAAATAATACAAATAAGAATGTCAAGGTTTTGATTTTCGCCGTTTTATTTCTTATGTATGATTTCGTTCTTCAAAGCAGTAGTACCACACTACTACTACTACTATGTTGTCCAACGACAATACATTACAGACCTAGTAGTGTGTAGTGGTAGAAATAAAAACAATAATAGAAGTGAGATTTGGAATGTTTTGATGTTACCCTCTTACTTCTTTTATTATTCTTTATCTGTGTCGACTCTCGACTGTGGTGGAGAAGAATAAATATATCATTTTTTATACATTTTTTAAATGAATTTTTATAATAAGTTGCTCATTTTTCATTATTCTAGTACTTTATTTCACTCCGAAATGGACCCTCTTTAGAGGTCAAAGTAAATACCTTTTTTGAAACGCCCACTATGGAGCTATTTTTTTTCCATATACTATGACATCTCAAGAGTATCGCCTTAAAATTTTATGAAAAAATGTTACAAATTGCCAGAGTTATGATTTTTTAAAGTAAAAAATGGTATTTTTTACGTATTGCCTCATTCCTGATTTTTCTTCGCCACTTTGAAAATTTGATACAAATTTTTTGCAATGATATTCTCATTCTAAATGGCTGAAACTAATATCCTGAACTTTTATGAGTTGTTCGGAATGATATTGGCAACGTGGCAATTGTTTGAACATGGCTGGGGTCATTCTGATCCCGTGTGACCTGTACGTTATTTTTAGAACGTGTGACCTCGAAGGGTTAATTTGTTTAAATAATTGTTATTTAAACAAATTCCCTAAAAAAAATTATTTTCGCATTTTGTCATGAAAATGCATTTTTCAATTACGCATTATCATTGTGCAAGACTGCATCGCCAATTTCTATGAAATAATTTCATTTATTTCTCCAAGAGTCGTACGACGTGATACCATAGACTCGCGACTCGGTGGTATCACGTCGTACGACTCTTGGAGAAACAAATGAAATTATTTCATAGAAATTGGCGATGCAGTCTTGCACAATGATAATGCGTAATTGAAAAATGCATTTTCATGACAAAATGCATAAAAATTTTTTTGGTATTAATTTGTTTAAAAAGAAATTGTTTAAACAAAATTAAAAAACATTCATTTTGTGGGTTCTTGTTCTCTGTAAAATCCATCTCTGGTGTCAACATGGGCAAGAACCCATTATTTACACAATTTGTTTCATTAATAATTATTTCAACAAATTAAACAATTATCTTTTAGTTTGAAAACATGTAGCGGTCTCATATCCTTAAATTATGATAACATAATAGAAAGAAAAAACTGCGAAATTTGTTTAAATAATTATTTTGTAAATAAATTGTGGAAAAATAGGTCTTAGTCGTGTTGATACCAGACATGGATTTTACGGGGAAAAAGAACAAAAATAAATGTTTTTCATTTTGTTTAGACAATTTTTAATTAAAAAATTATTTAAAAACTGTTTGTTACATTTTGTCACGAAAATGCATATTTCAACCTCCTATTATCATTGTGCAAGTGTGCATTGCCTGCTTTTCTCAAATTATTTGATATGTTTCTCCAAGAGTCGTACGACGGGATACCACGGACTCGCGATTCGGAGGTATCACGTCGTACGACTCTTGAAAAGTGAAATGAAATAATTTGAGAGAAACAAGCCATGCACTCTTGCGCCATGATATATTTAGATCGAAATATACACTCTAGTGTAACAATGTAAATAATTTTTTATTGCTAATTTGCTCAAACAAAAATAGAAAAGCATCTATTTTTTGTGTTCTTTTTCTCCGTAAAATCCATGTTTGGTGTCAACATGACCAAAAGCCTATTATTTCCACAATTTGTTTAAAATGTAATTGTTTAAACAAATTGAGGAATATTAATTTTTTATACTTTTCTCTCGTAAAATCCATGTCGGACCTCAGCACGGCCAAGAACTCATTATTTCCGCAACTTGTATACAAAATATTTTTTTATACAAATTAAACACATTTTTTCTTCTTGATTTTCTATCATAATTTAACGATTTGAGATAGAACGCCAAAGAGGCTCGTGACGTCGAACAATAAAGTAGTAGTAGTAGAAATAATAATAAAAGAAGTAAGAGGGTAACATCAAAATATTCCAAATCTCTCTTCTGTTATTGTTTTTATTTCTACCACTACACGCTACTAAGTCTGTTATGTATTGTCGTTGGACAACATAGTAGTAGTAGTAGTGTGGTTACTACTGCTTTGAAGAACGAAATCATACATAAGAAATAAAGCGGCGAAAATCAAAACCTTGAGATTCTTATCTGTATTATTTTTTTCTATTATTACCACTACCACTATACCACTACCACGCTATTATTATGATTATTGTTAATATTATTAATACTGCTATTGCTATTATTAATTTGTTGATGATGATTATGATTATTATTATCATTATTATGGCTATTGTTTTTGTAATTATTACTTTAAACTCGAATTCGATTTTTAATCGAATTGAATCGAAAGTAATAATTACAACAACAACAACCATTATAATAATAATAATAATCATAATCATCATGATCAACAAAGTAATAATAGTAATAATAATATCAGCAATAATCGTAATAATAGCGGTACTGGCATTGGTAATAATAGAAAAAAATAATTCTAATGAGAAAGTCAAGGTTTTCATTTTCGCCGTTTTATTTCTTATGGCTGTTGGATACCCAAAGTGGTTCGCTTACTTCTCTCAAGAGATGCCGCTGATTCCACTCCTGTGTGAGAGAGTGAGATAGAGTCGAGTCAGATGGTCGCTTCATAAGAAAAGCGGAGAACTCACGATAGAGCTCTCCCCACCACTTCCATTTTTGCGACAAAGAAAGGTGATGCGAAAGACACAGAGAGAAAATATCAGAAAATATACAAAGTAGGAAGCTTGTCTTTTCAAATCTTTCTACTGTCGTGAAAAAAAGAAGACTTTACTTTTGCATGTGTAGGCTTGCCTTAGATAGTTGATTTGTGTTTATATATGCAAACACATACATTGACAAATTTGAAGGGACTAACTTTTTTTATAATGAATAATTCGTACCAAATTGACGGACTAGGATGCAGCTTAAAATATATAGGAACGAAAACTTTTTACATTCGGATTTTTACATTTTGAGAATAAAATATTGGAAATATTCTGGATGTTATATTTTTATAGGAATAGTAATTTGATAATAATTGGAGATGTTTTGTTACCGTTACAAAGAGAATGTCTCTAACAATCTCAAATTCTCGAATTACGAGAGTAAATGAAAAAGAAAAAAATTGTTTAATTTATTGAAACAATTTTTTTAAAACTAATTGTGGGAAAGTGGATTCTTGGCCGTCTTGGTATTGGACATGGATTTCACGGGAAAAAAAAACACAAAAAACATTCATTTTTCACGGGAAAAAAAAACAAAAAATGAATGTTTCTTAATTTGTTTAAACAATTTTTGTTTAATTTGTTTTTAAATTTGTTTAAACAAAAATTTTTTAAACAAATTAGCAATATATCATGGTGCAAGTGTGCATGGCTTGTTTCTCTCAAATTATTTCATTCCACTTATCAAAAGTCGTACGACGTGATACCGTCGAGTTGCGAGTCCATGGTATCACGTCGTACGACTCTCGGAAAGATAGATTAAGTAATTACACAGTCATTGGGGACGTTTTGTTTTCGTTCAAACGGGAATGTCTATAACAATCTCAAATTCTCGAATTATGATAAATAAACAAAAATAAAAAAATTTTTAATTTATTTAAGCAATTTTTTAAAAACTAATTGTGGAAAAATGGATTCTTGGGCGTCTTGGTATTGGACATGGATTTCACGGGAAAAAAACCAAAAAATGAATGTTTTTTAATGTGTTTAAACAATTTTTGTTTAAACAAATTATGAAAAAAAATGTTTGATGCATGTTGTCACGAAAATGCATATTTCAATATTGTATTATCATTGTGCAAGTGTACATTGCCTACTTCTCTCAAATTATTTCATTTGTTTCTCCAAGAGTCGTACGACGTGATACCACCGAGTAGCGAGTCTGTGGTATCCCGTCCTACGACTTTTGCAAAGTGAAATGAAATAATTTGAGACAAACAAGGGATGCACTCTTGCACCATGGTATATCGACAATGAAATATACACTCTAGTGTAAAAATATAAATAATTTTGTTTGGTAATTTGCTTAAACAAATATTGTTTAAAAAAATTTAAAAACATTTATTGTTTGCTCTTTTTCTCCGTGAAATCTATGTGTGGTGCCAACACGACTAAAAACCTATTTTTTCTACAGATTGTTTAAATAATAATTGTTTAAACAAATTACAAATTTTTTCTTTTTGTTTGTTATCATAATTTGAGAATCAGAGTTTGCAATATGCATTCTCGCTTGAATTGTAACAAACATGTTATATTATTCGATTTGTTTCTCCAAGAGTCGTACGACGTGATACCCTGGACTCGTCACTCGGTGGTATCCCGCCGTACGACTCTTCGAAAGAGAATTTAGCCCAGACACGAATCCCAATTTACCGGCAATTACAGTCTGACTTCCTACGTCTCCAATAAGAACCGCAGTTGCATGCGCTTCTCGCAAATGAAAATCAACAGCGTAAACAACATGTGTATTGTCGATTTTTTTCATAAATCGACAAAAAATTTCAAAAATAAAATTCCTTTATCGCCAAGCGTGGGGCGACGCCATGTTGAATCGTCACCTGCGATGTACTTCGCAACATGGCGTCGCTCCACGCTTGGCGATAAAGGAATTCTATTTTTGAAATTTTTCGTTGATTTATGGAAAAAATCGACAATACACATGTTGTTTACATTGTTGATTTTCATTTGCGAGAAGCGCAAGCTTCTACGTTACGTATTGGAGACGTAGGAAGGAAGACTGTAATTGCGGGTAAATTGCGGTTCGTGTCTAGGCTAAATTCACGTTTCAAGAGTCGTACGACGTGATACCACGAACTCGCCACTCGGTGGTATCACGTCGTACGACTCTTGGGGAAACAAATCGAATAATTTAACATAAATTTGCGGTGTTTTGTTACAATTCAAACGAGAATGCATATTGCAATCTCTGATCCTCAAATTATGATAACAAACAAAAAGAAAAAAATTGTGTAATTTGTTTAAACAATTTTTGTTTAAACAAATTATGAAAAAAACATTTTTTGATGAATGTTGTTACGAATATGCAATATTTAAATCTCGTATTATCATTGTTCAAGTGTGCATTGCCTGCTTCCCCCAAATTATTTCATTTGTTTCTCCAAGAGTCGTACGACGTGATACCACCGAGTAGCGAGTCTGTGGTATCCCGTCGTACGACTTTTGCCAAGTGAAATGAAATAATTTGAGACAAACAAGCGATGCACTCTTGCACTATGATATATCTACATTGAAATATACACTCTAGTGTAAAAATATAAATAATTTTTTTTGGTAATTTGTTTAAACAAAAATTGTTTAAACAAATAGAAAATCATCTATTTTTTGTGTTCTTTTTATTCGTAAAATCCGTGTCCGGTTTCAACATGACCAAGAAACTATTTTTTCCAGAGTTTGATTAAAAAATAATTGTTTAAACAAATTACAAATATTTTTCTTCCTGATTTTTTACCATAATTTGAGAATTTGAGACCGTTACGTGTTTTCCCGTGTGAATTGTAAGAAAACATCGCAAATTTATATCAAATGATTTAATTTCCCTTTTCAAGAGTCGTACGACGTGATACCACCAAGTAGCGCGTCTGTGGTATCACGTCGTACGACTCTTGGAGAAACAAATGAAATAATTTGAGAGAAGCAGGCAATGCACACTTGCACAACGATGATACGAGATTGAAATATGCATTATCGTGACAAAATGCACCAAAAACTTATTAAATATTTTGTTTAAACAATTTTTGTTTAAACAAATATTATTAAATATTTTGTTTAAACAAAAATTGTTTAAAAAAATTTAAAAACATTTATTGTTTGTTCTTTTTCCCCGTGAAATCCATGTCCGGTGCCAACACGACTAAAAGCCTATTTTTTCTACAGATTGTTTAAAAATAATTGTTTAAACAAATTACACAATTTTTTTCTTTTTCTTTGTTATCATAATTTGAGGATCAGAGGTTGCAATATCCATTCTCGCTTGAATTGTAACAAAACACCGCAAATTTGTTTGAAATTATTCCATTTGTTTCTCCCAGAGTCGTACGACGTGATACCACCGAGTAGCGAGTCCGTGGTATCACGTTGTACGACTCTTGCAATTTGAAATTAAATAATTTCAGAGAATAAGCCATGCATTCTTGCGCCATGATATATCGAGATTGAATTTTACACTATAGTGTAAATATATGAATAATTTTCTTTGGTAATTTGTTTAAATAAAAATTGTTAAAACAAATTGAAAAACATCAATTTTTTGTGTTCTTCCCCGTAAAATCCATGTCCGGTGTCAACAGGACCAAGAACCTATTTTTTCTACGGTTTGTTTAAAAAATAATTGTTTAAACAAAATACACATTTTTTTGTTTATGTTTGTTGTCATAATTTGAGAATCAGAGATTGCAATATGCATTCTCGTTTGAATTGTAACAAAGCACCGCAAATTTACGTCAAACTATATAGTTTGTTTCTCCAAGAGTCGTACGACGGGATACCACAGACTCGCGACTCGGCGGTATCGCGTCGTACGATTCTTGGAGGAAGAAATTGAATAATTTAACATAAATTAGCTATACTTTGTTACAATTCAAACGAGAATGCATATTGCAATCTCTGATTCTCAAATTACGACAACAAACAAAAACAAAAAAATTGTGTAATTTGTTTAAACAATTATTTTTTAAATAAATTGTAGAAAAAATAGGTTTTTGGTCCTGTTGACATCGGACATAGATTTATTTTACGGGCGAAAAGAACAAAAAATAAATGTTTTTTAATTTGTTTAAACAAATTATTTAAAAAATGGTTGGTGCATTTTGTCACGAAAATGTATATTTCAATCTGATATTATCATTGTGCAAGTGTGCATTTCCTGCCTCTCTCAAATTATTTTATTTTTTTCTCCAAGTTGTCGTACGACGTGATACCACCGAGTAGCGAGCCTGTGGTATCACGTCGTACGACTCTTCAAAAGGGAAATGAAATAATTTCACATAGATTTACGATGCTTCTTACAATTCACACGAGCTAACATGTAATGGTCGCAAATTCTCAAATTATGATAAAAAAACAGGAAGAAAAAAAATTTGTTATTTGTTTAAACAATTCTTTTTAAACTGTGGAAAAATAGTTTCTTGGTCATGTTGGTACCGGACATGGATTTTACGGGGAAAAAGAACAAAAAATAAATGTTTTTTTATTTTGTTTTTGTTTAAGCAAATTAGCAAAAAAAATTATTTATATGTTTACACTAGAGTGTATATTTCAATCTAGATATATCATGGCGCAAGAGTGCATGGCTTGTTTCTCTCAAATTATTTCATTTCACTGTGCAAGAGTCGTACGACGGGATACCACAGACTCGCGACTCGGCAGTATCACGTCGTACGACTCTTGGAGAAAGAAATGGTATAATTTAACATAAATTAGTTATGGTTTGTTATAATTCAAACGAGAATGCATATTGCAATCTCTGATTCTCAAATTATGACAACAAACAAAAACAAAAAAATTGTGTAATTTGTTTAAACAATTATTTGTTAAACAAATTGTAGAAAAAATAGATTCTTCGTCGTGTTGGTACCGGACATAAATTTTACGGGGAAAAAGAACAAAAAATAAATGTTTTTTAATTTGTTTAAACAATTACATTTGAATCAAATTGCGGAAAAAATAGGTTCTTGGTCGTGTTGACGTTGGACATGGATTTTACAGGAAAAATGTACAAAAAGTTAATATTTTTTCATTTAAACAATTATTGTTCAAACAAATTGCCGAACTGATATTTTCCTTTGTTTTTGGTCGATAATTTTGATTGACACGGTATTCGAATGGATACATTCAATACGTGGAATTTTTTTACGGTTGATTATAAATCCAACAAAAAAGTGACTATAAACTGAAGACGAGAAATGAAGAACTTATAATAGCGAATAACTGGAAGGAACGTATATTGACAAAACTTGAGATAAGTCGATAAAGCATACTATTGACTGCATGAATCATGCTCCTATGTAATCCGATATAGGTGATAAGGAACTGTTAGGAGCTCTTTGTCGCATTGAATTGCACGCGTGGATGTTTACAGCATCTCCCACCCTCGTTCCTATAGATATGGACCGAAAGGAAAAAGACTTCTTCTCGTGCTGTGCAGTCTTTTCTTGATTCTCTTGGAGTGAATTATTGCTGGCCACTGTCACGTACGCGTGACTTTCTTAGCCAAACGTTCACGCCGCGCGGTTTACTATACATGCAATAGTGTTGTTTAAACAATTATTTTGTTGTTTAAAAAAATTGTGTAAGAATTGGGTTCTTGGCCGTGTTAACACCGGACACGGATTTTACGGCCGAAAAGAACATAAAATATTACGGTTTTTAATTTGTTTCAACAATTTTTGTTTAAACAAATTATTTTAAAAAATTGTTGATGCATTTTGTCACGAGAATGCATATCTGAATCACGCGTTATCATTGTGTAAGAGTGGATCGCCAATTTCTATGAAATTATTTCATTTATTGCTCCAAGAGTCGTACGTCGTATTACCACAGATTTGCGACTCGACGGTATCGCGTCGTACGACTCTTGAAACGTGAATTTAGCCCAGACACGAACCCCAATTTACCGGCAATTACAGTTTGACTTCCTACGTTTCCAATACGTAACGTAGAAGCTTGTGCTTCTCGCAAATGAAAATCAACAGCGTAAACAACATGTGTATTGTCGATTATTTCCGTAAATCGACAAAAATTTTCAAAAATAGAATTCATTTATCGCCAAGCGTGGAGCGACGCCATGTTGAATCGTCACCAGCGATATTCTTCGCAACATGGCGTCGCTCCACGCTTGGTGATAAATGAATTCTATTTTTGAAAATTTTTGTCGATTTATGGAAAAAATCGACAATACACATGTTGTTTACGCTGTTGATTTTCATTTACGAGAAGCACAAGCTTCTACGTTACGTATAGGCTAGGCAAGTATCTCTTGTGGCGCCACCAGATGGCGGAAAATAACAATTCTAGGGTGAGAGGTGGCTTCCACACCACATGTTAACTTGTGTCGTAATGTCAACAATGCTTACTGAAAATTCCTTAAACAATAAAAAAATGTCATCAAATCGCAATTGTTGTGTCGTGGGGTGTAATAGTGTGGAGAAAAAAAGTAAAGGTATACATTTTTATACTTTTCCTAATCGACCATGGGAGTCAGAACGAAGGAAATATTGGATAAGGCTTGTCCGTCGTAACAGGTAAGTCGCTCTCTTGTTTTGATATTCGACTAATGCTTTTTTCGAAAAGGATATGAAAATACATAGATTACAAATAAAACAGAAATAATTTGAATGAAATACTTGTTAATGGCTGATTTGTCACAATTAATATTATATTTGTTCCAGTTCAGATGGTAAGCCATGGAAGCCGAGTAAAAATTCGAGAATTTGCAGTCTTCATTTTTGCGGAGGTGAAAAATCTAACAATCCTGCAAACGATGCATACAATCCAACAATCTTTCCTCCCATCTACAAAAGGACAAAATATTCAAATTTAAAAAGAACAGAGAGATTAACAGCAAGGAGACAAAGATTACAGGAAGTCACCGCTGATTCCACAGCGCCTAATAATTTTTCTGGTAAGTTTAATTTACAATATTTGCCAAAAAAATACTAACTGGATGAATAATACAGATGTATTATTTCATGAAGGTACAAATGTGGCAGGAATCTCCACTGAAACCATGGGCTCAATCGATTATTGTTCGAACGGAGGAAATAATTTTGAACATGTGGCTACCCAAACAGAACCAATTTTTTTGGATGATTCACCGATACCTAATGATGGCCCATCAATATTGTTTTGTTGGCAGAATTCAGTTACTAATGAAGCTTCCACACAAACATCTATCGTCTTGACAAATAAGTGTCAAGATAAACTGTTGATACCGCTACCAAAAAAAACTCGCATTGGCCCAGACTATCCATCAAAAATAGGATTTGCAGGATTTGAGGACGTAAATGACGACACAACAATGAAGCAACTGGGAGGAATATCGTTATCTTTTTTTCACGTGTTACTGGCATTTATTCAACCGCAAGAAAAGGGACAGCCAGCCTTTTACAGGATTTTGAACGGGCAGAATAGACTGCTATTGTTTTTAATGAAGATGAAACTTGGATTAAGCTTTGGAGCAATCGGATGCATCTTTAAGGTTTCAAAAACAACTGCTTCGAATATATTTTATGAAATTCTTGAAACTCTCTATGAAAAGACGAAAACTTGGATATTTTGGCCTTCGAGGGAAGCAGTAAAAGAAATTATGCCTTCAGCGTTCAAGGATCATCCTAATTGTCGTGCCATAATAGATTGCACTGAACTTCCGTGTGACACTCCACCAACTGTTGAACAACGAATTCATATGTATTCGAGATATAAGGGCGGCTTCACAGTCAAGTTCTTAATTGCTATTTCTCCTTCAGGTATGATCACCTTCATTTCTAAAGGATATGGTGGTCGCTCTACTGATGGATTTATTACCAATCATTCGGGATTCATAACCCTGGTGGAACCTGGTGATGAAATTATGGCAGACAAAGGATTTCCTCAAATAAAAACTGCACTTCTCGAACGTCAGTGTGTGCTCGTAATGCCTCCATTTGCAATGAATCCTCAATTTACAGCGAAAGAAGTTTCTCAGGGTTATTCGATAGCATCCGTTCGAATTCACGTAGAGAGGGCCATTCAACGAGTAAAAATTTTTTGCATTTTACGTCACATTTCTATTGAATTATTAGAATACATAGATAAAATCATGTACATTGCCTGCGTGCTGGCAAATAACAAAGAACCAATCATTCGGTTCGACACTCCATACTCAGAATAAAACTTCAATAGAAAACAAGAATTTTTTAATGTATTTATTTTCATAAAATTTTACAGTACAAAAACTTTATAGAATTAAGAACGAATTATAAAATTTTATATTCATAAAATATCACATAGTTATTAATAAAAATACTGGTGTGTAACTCTTATTTTTATACTCATTTTTATCCCGTTCATTCGGTTTCTTGCTCCGTTCTCGTTTCAAACGATTGAATGTAGTACGAGAAATAAAATTTCTCTATCTTTGGAATAAGAGTACTTAAAAATTCTTCGTTCCGTGCAATTTGCAAATAAATAAACTGCAATTTTGAATAAATAAAAAGATGACAAATTGTCACAGCAGCGATATACATTGATACTTGAACTTGAGTATAATACTTGTGACTAGTCAGCAGTTCAAGTTTATCGTTCTCACTCCATTTTAATAACGCAACAAAGCTCTTGCGATTGGAGACATCAATTATTGCTGAGTCTTTACAGGAGTAAGGACATTTTATTTCAAGTAATTCAAAATCAGTTCCGTTAAAAATGAATCCATCCGGACTGCAAGCAAGGAATGGTTGTTTAAGTGAGATTACCAAACCTGTTTCATAAACCTCACGCTGAATCAATTTTGAAAAAAAGTCCCTTGCATGAGGTTCTAATTCTAGACCGTAACGCATGGCTTTATTTGTTATTTTTTTGTACGAATTCCTTATGAATCTTAAAGCGAGAGATTCGTAGTCTTTGCGTCTTGTTTTAATATGATGGACGTTCTCACTACAGGTTATTCTCACCCGTCGTTTCTCAAACCAAATTGATGTTTGAGATTGATTTAAAGAATCAAAACAGATATCGATCCATTCCTGCTCATTCACTTTGATGTTTGATTCAAAAAATGAAGAATAATTTTCAGGGCATGCAATTTTTGTCAATTGTCGCGTACCATCTTCAAGTGTCTTGTATTCGTAATAATTATAAACATTGAAGACACTTTCTTTTTGCATATGAAGTAATTTCGAAAACAATTCGCGACAAGGTGCTTCTTTTCTTCGCTTAGAGTGTTCTCTTTCTTCTTTCTCCTGAATACAAGTTTTTTCAGCTTTCAACATAGCAATCAACGCACAATTTTCTTGTCGATGAGCGTCTGATATATTCTCAACATTTTCATATGTATAAAATGTCTTATCTGGAATATTTCCTTTCTTGGAAGGAAATAAAGTCTCAATCCTACATCCTTTTGCATATTTTCGGAGCTGCTGTTCTGGCGGACGATTGCAGATCATCGGTTCATCTGTTTTCGATGTTGTGTGCTCTTCATTTACGAAAACACACAATGCAGCAGCATGTTTACAAAAAAGTTCGCCTGCCTTGCACGTACAGTGTGCACTTAGTACAGAGCGTCCATTTTCTTGATCTATCTGTAAAATTATGCATTTTATTGTTTATTATTTGAACTCTCAAAAATTGTGTTATTACCTCCGTAGTGTAAACAATTTTGACTTACCTCTACGGTTGGAGAATAAATATTTTCTTTTTTTAAAGTGCTTTGAGCACCCGGCGTTTCCCTCAACACATAACCTATAATTCTTCGATGACTACCATCGATTATTTTTGTCACATTACTTACGTGAAAACTTTTCACTAACTTTGTACCTTTCGAGATACTTTGTGGACGAAAAATGCTCAAGTCTACTGACTGGAAGCCGTTTGTAATTACGTGAGACATTTTACTTCAATTTCGTTGTATTCGCTTGACAGGCACGCGCGTATTCTGCTGTCCGCCTAAAGTTGCGCGTGAATACCATAGGGCGGCGCACCGATCGACTCTGAGAGATACTTGCCTAGCCTATTGGAAACGTAGGAAGTCAGACTGTAATTGCCGGTAAATTGGGGTTCGTGTCTGGGCTAAATTCACGTTTCAAGAGTCGTACGACGCGATACCGCCGAGTCGCAAATCTGTGGTATTACGACGGACGACTCTTGGAGCAATAAATGAAATAGTTTCATAGAAATTGGCGATCCACTCTTACACAATGATAACGCGTGATTCAGATATGCATTCTCGTGACAAAATGCATTAACAATTTTTTTAAATAATTTGTTTAAACAAAAATTGTTGAAACAAATTAAAAACCGTAATATTTTATGTTCTTTTCGGCCGTAAAATCCGTGTCCGGTGTTAACACGGCCAAGAACCCAATTCTTACACAATTTGTTTAAACAACAAAATAATTGTTTAAACAACACTATTGCATGTATAGTAAACCGCGCGGCGTGAACGTTTGGCTAAGAAAGTCACGCGTACGTGACAGTGGCCAGCAATAATTCACTCCGAGAGAATCAAGAAAAGACTGCACAGCGCGAGAAGAAGTATTTTTCCTTTCGGTCCATATCTATAGGAACGAGGGTGGGAGATGCTGTAAACATCCACGCGTGCAATTCAATGCGACAAAGAGCTCCAAACAGTTCCTTATCATCTGTATCGGATTACATAGGAGCATGATTCATGCAGTCAATAGTATGCTTTATCGACTTATGTCAAGTTTTGTCAATATACGTTCCTTCCAGTTATTCGCTATTATAAGTTCTTCATTTCTCGTCTTCAGTTTATAGTCACTTTTTTGTTGGATTTATAATCAACCGTAAAAAAATTCCACATATTGAATGTATCCATTCGAATACCGTGTCAATCAAAATTATCGACCAAAAACAAAGGAAAATATCAGTTCGGCAATTTGTTTAAACAATAATTGTTTAAATTAAAAAATATTAACTTTTTGTACATTTTTCCTGTAAAATCCATGTCCAACGTCAACACGACCAAGAACCTATTCTTCCGCAATTTGTTTCAAATGTAATTGTTTAAACAAATTAACAAACATTTATTTTTTGTTCTTTTTCCCCGTAAAATCTATGTCCGATGTCAACAAGATCAAAAACCTTTTTTTTCTACAATTTATTTAAAAAATAATTGTTTAAACAAATTACACAATTTTTTTGTTTTTGTTTGTTGTCGTAATTTGAGAATCAGAGATTGCAATATGCATTCTCGTTTGAATTGTAACAAAGTATAGCTAATTTATGTTAAATTATTCCATTTCTTTCTCCAAGAGTCGTACGACGTGATACCGCCGAGTCGCGAGTCTGTGGTATGCCGTCGTACGACTCTTGAAACGTGAATTTAGCCTAGACACGAGCCGCAATTTACCCGCAATTACAGTCTTCCTTCCTACGTCTCCAATACGTAACGTAGAAGCTCGCGCTTCTCGCAAATGAAAATCAACAATGTAAACAACATGTGTATTGTCGATTTTTTCCATAAATCAACGAAAAATTTCAAAAATAGAATTCCTTTATCGCCAAGCGTGGAGCGACGCCATGTTGCGAAGTACATCGCAGGTGACGATTCAACATGGCGTCGCCCCACGCTTGGCGATAAAGGAATTTTATTTTTGAAATTTTTTGTCGATTTATGAAAAAAATCGACAATACACATGTTGTTTACGCTGTTGATTTTCATTTGCGAGAAGCGCATGCATCTGCGTTTCTTATTGGAGACGTAGGAAGTCAGACTGTAATTGCCGGTAAATTGGGATTCGTGTCTGGGCTAAATTCTCTTTCGAAGAGTCGTACGACGGGATACCACCGAGTGACGAGTCCGGGGTATCACGTCGTACGACTCTTGGAGAAACAAATCGAATAATTTAACATGTTTGTTACAATTCAAGCGAGAATGCATATTGCAATCTCTGATTCTCAAATTATGATAACAAACAAAAAGAAAAAATTTGTAATTTGCTTAAACAATTATTATTTAAACAATCTGTAGAAAAAGTAGGTTTTTGGTCGTGTTGGCACCAGACAGATTTCACGGAGAAAAAGAGCAAACAATAAATGTTTTTTAATTTTGTTAAACAATATTTGTTTAAGCAAATTACCAAACAAAATTATTTATATTTTTACACTAGAGTGTATATTTCAATGTAGATATATCATGGTGCAAGAGTGCATCCCTTGTTTGTCTCAAATTATTTCATTTCGCTTTGCAAAAGTCGTACGACGGGATACCACAGACTCGCTACTCGGTGGTATCACGTCGTACGACTCTTGGAGAAACAAATGAAATAATTTGGGAGAAGTAGGCAATGCGCACTTGCACAATGATAATACAATATTGAAATATGCATTTTCGTGACAACATGCATCAAACATTTTTTTTCATAATTTGTTTAAACAAAAATTGTTTAAACAAATTAAAAAACATTCATTTTTTGGTTTTTTTCCCGTGAAATCCATGTCCAATACCAAGACGCCCAAGAATCCATTTTTCCACAATTAGTTTTTAAAAAATTGCTTAAATAAATGAATTTATTTTTTTATTTTTGTTTATTTATCATAATTCGAGAATTTGAGATTGTTATAGACATTCCCGTTTGAACGAAAACAAAACGTCTCCAATGACTGTGTAATTACTTAATTTATTTTTCCGAGAGTCGTACGACGTGATACCACGGACTCGCAACTCGGCGGTATCACGTCGTACGACTTTTGATAAGTGGAATGAAATAATTTGAGAGAAACAAGCCATGCACACTTGCACCATGATATATTTAGACCGCAATATACACTCTAGTGTAACAATATAAATAATTTTTTATTGCTAATTTGCTTAAACAAAAATTGTGTAAACAAATAGAAAAGCATCTATTTTTTGTGTTCTTTTTTCCCGTAAAATCCATGTCCGGTTTCAACATGACCAAGAAACTGTTTTTTCCACAGTTTGATTAAAATGTAATTGTTTAAACAAAAATGAAAAATATTAATTTTTTATACTTTTCTCCCGTAAAATCCATGTCGGACCTCAGCACGGCCAAGAACTCATTATTTCCGCAACTTGTATAAAAATAGTACATTATACAACTAGGGGGTAAAATAGCAGATTACTCCCGCGAGTGAATTTACTGCGCGAGCGAGTTTTTTTCCCGAGGGCGTGTTTACTGCACGAGCGAAGCGAGGGCAGTAACCCGAGGGAAAAATTTTCTCGCGAGAGCAGTAATCAGTCGCTGGAGAAATCTGGTTTACCCCCGTGTTGTATATAGTACTTTATTTCACACCCTTCCTGGAATGGCCACTGTATGATTCTGAGGGCGGGGCTACTTCTATGGTTTTGCTAGGGTTTTGTCTAAATACCATAGAAATACCATAGAAGTACCATAGAAAAGCTATAAAAAGTCATTGAAAACCCCATAAAAAAATTGCGATGAAAATATGAATGTCCACTAATTTCTCATTTTTTACTTTACCTCCCGCTAATCAAGAGACACGGTAGTGTCTCGAGACAAGTTCATGTATGAATTGGGCGAGAGCGCTACCGTGTATCTTTTCTCGACCGAACTAGGTGCGGGCACATGAAAAACAGCCGCCACACGTTGTGTATATACACAAGCTTCAACCTCCACACATTCAAACCAAAAATGTCCACTAAGTTGTGTGAGTTTCTCTGTATACATACACGGCTGGATGCCTCTATACGCTCACACGAGAAATGCAACATAAGTAGCGGATAAATGGGGGGTTTGCTAGGCCCTAGGTAATATGGGAAAAATTTGCGACAGACAGTAGCGGTAAATGAGGGGTTTGCTAGGTCTCAATGACACGCAGTGGCGTTGTGTTTTGTTTTCACGAATCCAAAAGACGAAAAATTTACTTTACCGACGCACGTTATGCATTGTTTTAAGTTATCTCGAGATATAAAGCCGATAATAATAATAATATTTGCAAAAAGGAGACAAATCCCCCTAAAAAACACCTCTGGTGCAAAAAGTCGAGACAAGTTCATGTATGAAAAGGGATCTCTCTACAAAAGTTATGAAATCCAACAACATTAGACAAGCTCGTTCTTTACATTATGTCAATACGAAGTAATTACAAAATGGAAAGAATTTTTTCTGTTTACGTGATTAGAACCGGTATTGAACTTGTCGGGCCCCGAACCCAAACGATAAGCAATAAATATCTTACAATTTAATTTATTTTTACCGCATTAGGAATTAGTAAAGCTCAGATTACATAATAATAATATGAATAATTATACATCATACTCAAACATCTGAATTATTCGGGGCCCAACAAGTTCAATACCAGTTCTAATCACGTAAACAGAAAAAATTCTTTCCATTTTGTAATTACTTCGTATTGACATAATGTAAAAAACGAGCTTGTCTAATGTTGTTGGATTTCATAACTTTTGTAGAGAGATCCCTTTTCATACATGAACTTGTCTCGACTTTTTGCACCAGAGGTGTTTTTTAGGGGTTTACTTTATCTCCCGCTAATTTACTTTACCTCCCGTTAATTTACTTTACCTCCCGCTAATTCACTTTACCTCCCGCTAAACTGTTTGCGAGAGGAATATGCCACTTTACGTTTGTCATTTGTGGGAGGTAAAGTGGCCATTCCAGGGGTGGGGGGGGGGTGCGGAATAAAATATTTTTTTATACAAAATAAACATTTTTTCATCTTGATTGTCTATCGTAATTTGACAATTCGAGATAGAACGCCAAAGAGGCTCGGTAGGCGGTAACAAAAATTTAGATCCGACCTTACTTACGGTGGGACGTCGAACAATAAAGTAGTAGTAGAAATAATAATAAAAGAAGTAAGAGGATAACATCAAAACATTCCAAATTTCTCTTCTGTAATTGTTTTTATTTCTACCACTACACACTACTAGGTCTGTAATGTATTGTCGTTGGACAACATAGTAGTAGTAGTAGTGTGGTTACTACTGCTTTGAAGAACGAAATCATACATAAGAAATAAAGCGGCGAAAATGAAAACCTTGAGATTCTTATTTATATTATTTTTTTCTATTATTACCACTATCACTATACCAATACCACGCAATTATTATGATTATTGTTAATATTATTAATACTACTATTGCTATTATTAATTTGTTGATGATGATGATTATGAATCGAAAGTAATAATTACAACAAGAACAACCATTATAATAATAATAATAATAATAACCATAATCATCATCATCAACAAAGTAATAATAGTAATAATAATATCAGCAATAATCGTAATAATAGCGGTACTAGTATTGGTAATAATAGAAAAAAATAATTCTAATAAGAAAGTCAAGGTTTTCATTTTCGCCGTTTTATTTCTTACGGCTGTTGGATACCCAAAGTGGTTCGCTTACTTCTCTCAAGGGATGCCGCTGATTCCACTCCTGTGTGAGAAAGTAGGATAGAGTAGAGTCAGATGGTCGCTTCATAAGAAAAACAGAGAACTCACGATAGAGCTCTCCCCACCAGTTCCATTTTTGCGACAAAGAAAGGTGATGCGAAAGAGACAGAGAGAATATATCAGAAAATATACAATGTAGGAAGCTTGTCTTTTCAAATCTTTCTACTGTCGTGAAAAAAAGAAGATTTTACTTTTGCATGCGTAGGCTTGCCTTAGATAGTTGATTTGTGTTTATATATGCAAACACATACATTGACAAATTTGAAGGGACTAACTTTTTTTATAATGAATAATTCGTACCAAATTGTCGGACTAGGATGCAGCTTAAAATATATAGGAACGAAAACTTTTTACATTCGGATTTTTACATTTTGAGAATGAAATATTGGAAATATTCTGGATGTTATATTTTTATAGGAATAGTAATTGATAATAATTGGAGATGTTTTGTTACCGTTACAAAAAGAATGTCTATAACAATCTCAAATTCTTAAATTACGAGAGTAAAAGAAAAAGAAAAAAAATTGTTTAATTTATTTAAATAATTTTTTTAAAACTAATTGTGGAAAAATGGATGATCTTGGTAATGGATAGATCTTGGCCATCTTGGTATTGGACGTGGATTTCACGGGAAAAAAACACAAAAACATTCATTTTTTACGGGGAAAAAACAAAAAATTAATGTTTTTTAATTTGTTTAAACAAGTTTAAAAACAAATTAAACAAAAATTGTTTAAACAAATTAAGAAACATTCATTTTTTGTTTTTTTTTCCCGTGAAAAATGAATGTTTTTTGTGTTTTTTTCCGTGAAATCCATGTCCAATACCAAGACGGCCAAGAATCCACTTTCCCACAATTAGTTTTAAAAAAATTGTTTAAATAAATTAAACAATTTTTTTCTTTTTCTTTTACTCTCGTAATTCGAGAATTTGAGATTGTTAGAGACATTCTCTTTGCAACGGTAACAAAACAATTCCAATTATTATCAAATTACTATTCCTATAAAAATATAACATCCAGAATATTTCCAATATTTCATTCTCAAAATGTAAAAATCCGAATGTAAAAAGTTTTCGTTCCTATATATTTTAAGCTGCATCCTAGTCCGACAATTTGGTACGAATTATTCATTATAAAAAAAGTCAGTCCCTTCAAATTTGTCAATGTATGTGTTTGCATATATAAACACAAATCAACTATCTAAGGCAAGCCTACACATGCAAAAGTAAAGTCTTCTTTTTTTCACGACAGTAGAAAGATTTGAAAAGACAAGCTTCCTACATTGTATATTTTCTGATATATTCTCTCTGTCTCTTTCGCATCACCTTTCTTTGTCGCAAAAATGGAACTGGTGGGGAGAGCTCTATCGTGAGTTCTCCGCTTTTCTTATGAAGCGACCATCTGACTCGACTCTATCTTACTCTCTCACACAGGAGTGGAATCAGCGGCATCTCTTGAGAGAAGTAAGCGAACCACTTTGGGTATCCAACAGCCATAAGAAATAAAACGGCGAAAATGAAAACCTTGACTTTCTTATTAGAATTATTTTTATCTATTATTACCAATGCCAGTACCGCTATTATTACGATTATTGCTGATATTATTATTACTGTTATTACTTTGTTGATGATGATGATTATGATTATCATTATTATTATTATAATGGTTGTTGTTGTTGTAATTATTACTTTCGATTCAATTCGATTAAAAATCGAATTCGAGTTTAAAGTAATAATTACAAAAACAATAGCCATAATAATGTTAATAATAATCATAATCATCATCATCATCATCAACAAATTAATAATAGCAATAGTAGTATTAATAATATTAACAATAACCATAATAATAGCGTGGTAGTGGTAATAATAGAAAAAAATAATACAGATAAGAATCTCAAGGTTTTGATTTTCGCCACTTTATTTCTTATGTATGATTTCGTTCTTCAAAGCAGTAGTAACCACACTACTACTACTACTATGTGGTCCAACGACAATACATAACAGACTTAGTAGTGTGTAGTGGTAGAAATAAAAACAATAACAGAAGAGAGATTTGGAATATTTTGATGTTACCCTCTTACTTCTTTTATTATTATTTCTACTACTACTTTATTGTTCGACGTCACACCGTAAGTAAGGTCGGGTCTAAATTTCCTTTACCACCTACCGAGCCTCTTTGGCGTTCTATCTCAAATCGTTAAATTGATAGAAAATCAAGATGAAAAAATGTGTTTAATTTGTATAAAAAAATATTTTGTATACAAGTTGCGGAAATAATGAGTTCTTGGCCGTGCTGAGGTCCGACATGGATTTTACGAGAGAAAAGTATAAAAAATTAAATTCCTCAATTTGTTTAAACAATTACATTTTAAACAAATTGTGGAAATAATAGGCTTTTGGTCATGTTGACACCGGACATGGATTTTACGGAGAAAAAGAACACAAAAAATAGATGCTTTTCTATTTTTGTTTGAGCAAATTAGCAATAAAAAATTATTTACATTGTTACACTAGAGTGTATATTTCGATTTTAATATATCATGGCGCAAGAGTGCATGGCTTGTTTCTCTCAAATTATTTCATTTCACTCTTCAAGAGTCGTACGACGTGATACCGCCGAATCGCGTGTCCGTGGTATCCCGTCGTACGACTCTCGGAAAAATAAATTAAGTCATTTCAGAGTAACAGGCGACGCACTCTTGCACAATAATAATACAAGATTGTAACACGCATTCTCGGGACAAAATGAAAACATTTTTTTGATAATTTGTTGAAATAAAAATTGTTTAAACAAATTAAAAACCGTAATTTCTAATGTTTTTCTTTCCCATAAAATTCATATCTGATGTCAAACACGGCCAAGAACCCTTTTTTTCCACAATTTGTTTAAAAAATAATTGTTTAAACAAATGAAGCAACTTTTTTCATCTTAGTTTGAAGATTTGAGACCGCTAAATGTTTTCTCGTATGAATTGCAACAAAACATCACAAATTTATGCCAAATTATTTCATTTCACTTTTCAAGAGTCATACGACGTGATACCGCCGAGTCGAAAGTCTGTGGTATCACGTCATACGACTCTGATAAAAATACATTTAGTAATTTGATGGTAATTGGGGATGTTTTGATACAATTCACACGAAAAATCATGTAACGTTTTCGAATCCTCAAATTATGATAGAAAAATTACTAGAAAATAATTGTTTAATTTGTTTAAACAATTATTTTTTAAACAAATTGTATAAAAATGAGTTCTTGACCGTGTTGACACCGAAGATGGATTTTACAGAGAATAAGAGTACAAAATATAAATACTTTTTAATTTATTTAAATAATTCATGTTTAAACAAATTATAAAAAAAATTTGAGATGCATTTTGTCACGAAGATGTATATTTCAATCCCGTATTATCATTGTGCAAGAGTGCGTCGCCTGTTTCTCTCAAATTATTTAATTTGTTTCTCCAAAAGTCGTACGACGTGATACCGCCGAGTCGCGAGTCTGTGGTATCACGTCGTACGACTCTTGGAAAGAGAAATGAAATAATTTGAAAGAAACAAGCTATGCACTCTTGCACCATAATATACCTAGATTGAAATATATACTGTAGTGTAAAAATATTAATAATTTGTTTTGGTAATTTTTTAAAGAAAAATTGTTTAAAAAATTATAAAACATTAATTTTTTGTTCTTTTCCCCGTAAAATCCGTCATCGACGTGAGCAAGGCCAAAAACCGATTTTTTCCAGAATTTGTTTAAAAAATAATTGTTTAAACAAATGAAACAATTATCTTGTAGTTGATTTTCTATCGCAAGTGGAGGATTTGAGACCGTTACATGTTTTCTCGTGTGAATTGTAACAAAACATCCCTAATTTATATGAAATTATTTCATTTCACTTTTCAAGAGTCGTACGACGTGGTAACGCCGAGTCGTCAGTCTATGATATCACGTTGTACGACTCTCGATAAAAAAAATTAAGTAACTATACAGTAATTGGGCATGCTTTGTTATCGTTCAAACGGGAATGTCTATAACAATCTCAAATTATGATAGAAAAACAAAAAGATAAAATTGTTTAATTGGTTTAAACAATTATACTTTGAACAAATTGTGGAAAAAAAAGGTTCTTGGCCGGGTTAACACCGGACTTGCACTTTATGGGAAAGAAGATCATAAGAAATTACCGTTTCGAATTTGTTGAAATAATTTTTATTTAAACAAATCATCCAACAAAATTTTTTCTGCATTTTGTCACGAGAATGCATATTTCAATTTTTTGAAACATGTGTTACGAACCAAATGGCTCATTATTAAAATACTTCCTTTCGTTATAATTTGTCATAAGATCTATCATTAAGATGTAAGCAATCTCGAAGCAAGCATGAAACAGTCAAGAACACATCTTTTGCAAACGCAGCACATGTGTCATACACCTCTGTCCTTCACCCCCAGCATAGTTAGCTGCTCATCTACAAAGAATATAGGAACACACATGTACTCTCCATGTACATGTGCCCCCCAGAAATCAATTATTAACTTTTCGACCCCCACTCAATTTGACTGTATAAATATCAGGCAAATCACTACTTTTCAGAGAGTCTGGTCTCAGGCAAGCTTGGTGTAAGGGGCTCGTTCACTAACCGTTCGTCTTTGCACGACTATCCTCTGCCGATAGCAAACAGAAGTATCTCTACCCTAGGGCAAGTATACCTGGATGTACAAAGAAACATCAGGTGATACTGAGTACTCTCTGTTGTCAGTCTTCCTGTTGGACCCGTGCAAGGAGGAACCTATTAGGCCGCTGACCGCTTAGTAAACCCAAGCTCCTGAGGAAGACCTACTCTCTCACCCAAATGTCATTCCTTTCTATTAAATTCCAAAAGTCGATCATAAAGCAAGTAAAAGGGACTTATATTCTTTGTACACGTAGGAAACAGAATATAAGCCATTAGAGTCAAATCATCGAAGTTACGATCTATTTGTATTATTCACAGTTGTAAGTTTTCAAGAATAATAAATACTAATAAGATATTTAATCTAAATTAAACCCCTTATTTTCCGAATCATTCTTTCAATGTTCTAATCACTTTCAGCAAGGTGTACTTTAGTACTTTAAGGTGCAAGTATCCCGCCACCCGTATTCCTTAGCCGCTCAAGTAATACGTGCATGGTCAGTCCTACTATACTCGGAGATATCTCATACGGAAGAGTATCGCTTACGCGATATCAGAGTAGAGGTTGTAGAGGTAGTAGAGGTTGAGCATATACGAACCCACTCATATAGAGTCGGTAACACATGCATTAACTAACTATTTCAACTATTCATTTTTTCAAAAATGCATTAACGGAATTTTCTCAATTATCCAGTTTTCCACAAATACATTAATGGATTTTTTAAATTATTTTGTTTTCAAAAAATGCATTAATTAAAATTTTTGTTAATTACTCATTTTTTCAAAAATGCCTTAATTAAACTTTCTTACAAATTTATTCATTTAAAAATCAAATAATTAAATGTTATATCTTTTACTTTTTGAGTAAATACATGAATTGAATTAATTTAATTTTTTTGGCGTAGTATTTTAACGAAAGTGCAAGAATTACATTTTTCACAAGATTTTTAAGAAATGCTGGAATGGAATTATCAATATTTTTATGAATTTATTAGATTTACAAACTTATACTCAATGAAAATATCTGGTGATGTATCAAAAAAATTTTAAGAATTAACTTTTTAAAGAATTTTTTATTTCACACTGCAGTAGATTTTACGGCGTTATAAAATGCAAAAATCAAATGTTTCAAATTAATGCATTTTTTAAAAAATGCGTAAATTATATTTACCCAATTAACAAATTTTTTGTAAAATGCAAAAGTTAAGTGATTGTCATTTACTATTTTTTTTAAAATGCATCAATTTAATCTTTTCAAATTATTAATAGATTGAAAATGCAAAATTAATCCGTAAAAAATTGAAATTTTTTAAATAATGCATTAAGGCTGTTGAATACCCAAAGTGGTTCGCTTACTTCTCTCAAGAGATGGCGCTGATTCCACTCCTGTGCGAAAGAATAAGATAGAGTCGAGTGAGATGGTCGCTTCATAGGAAAAGGGGAGAACTCACGATAGAGCTCTCCCCACCACTTACATTTTTGCGACAAAGAAAGGTGATGATGCGAAAGAGACAGAGAGAAAATATGAGAAAATATACAATGTAGGAAGCTTGTCTCTTCAATTCTTCCTACTGTCGTGAAAAAAAAGAAGACTACTTTTGCATGTATAGGTTTGCCTTAGATGGTCGATTTGTGTTTATATATCCAAACACATACATCGACAAATTTAAAGGGACTAACGTTTTTTATAATGAATAATTCGTACCAAATTTTCGGACTAGGGTGCAACTTAAAATATATAGGAAAGAAAACTTTTTACATTCTCATTTTTATATTTTGAGAATGAAATATTGGAAATATTATGGATGTTATATTTTTATAGGAAAATGAATGACCTCAAAAAAAAGACTTTGTAAATTTGTAAAAATTTTGTAAATTTAGTCGGTATAAAGTTATAAGCGGGTAAATTTGAAATTATAAGAATTTGTCGGTTTTTCTACATTTTTAATGTGTTTTTTAAGGCAATACTGCTGTTTCCGTGGCGCCACAATCTGATGATGGATTCTTATAGGACTCGACGAAATAAAACGATATGCAAGAATAAAATTTTTCGATATCTCGCTTAGTTTTCGAGATATCGAAGGAAACAGAAAGAGGTTAAACTTTCTTTTGGGTGCCCAACAATTTTTGGTTAAAACTTCTCACATTTTGTAGTTTATGACCTGAAAAGTTCGAAAACACAAGTTAAAAGTTTAGGAAACCAATAGTTTAAAAGATATAAGTATACTAAAATATGCATTTTTGGCGTACTTTGACAGGTCTGTACGACGCCATATTGCTTCTACCCATTCGCTGATTGGTTCGCACGCATGAAAATTCAATTCGAGGATGACATGTAGAAAAACCTATCTATCGTTCCTATGTTCGTGTTTTAACTTATAATTGCGGAAATTACAAATTCACCAAACGTGAATTTCATCATTTTTCAATTTTTGTTTGGTGAATTCACCAAACGTGAATTCACCAAACGTGTTTAGATTACTATCAAAACCCTGGCAAACCCATGCAACAGCCAATTCTTTTATAGCGGGCAAGCTACACAAATCATATTAAAATCCAGACCAAACCTAACCCACTACACTCCCAAAAATTACATCTCTCACGCTTCAAAATCTAACAAAATTTTTTATGTTCGGGTGCCTACCAGAGTGCAATAAAGAAAGTACGCATAGGCAAAGTTTTCACGTGTTTCGGAATGAATCCTTGCATGCAAACTTAAAACTTGTAAAACTAAACTTTTAACTTGTATTTTCGAACTTTTCAGATCAAAAACTACAAGATGTTATAAGTTTTAACCAACAATTTTTGGGCCCCCAAAACAAAGTTCAGCCATATTTTTCGATATCACGCTTAGTTTTCGCGATGTCGAATGAAAAGAAAATCTACAAAAAAATTGTTTTGTTTCAATGTTTTTTTTTTTATATTGTGAGGCAGTCACTTTTCCCCAAATACATAAATGTAGCAAGGGAAGCGTGAAAGCATTTGGCAGGGGCAGAGTCTTGTGTGACTCTCCAGCCCCCCTCCCCAAAGACCCGCGAAGACGCGCGTTGCGGAGAGACGCCGCTAGAGGGTCTCTCGCGACTCTGATTTTCCCGCGAAGAAGCGCGTACCCAGATACAATAAGAGAAGCTGCTCTGGCAGCGAAAGAGCATTCCCATTTCGTTACAATATAGAATTTCTTTTTGATTTTTACACAGGTTTTGCAGATATGAAATTTAAAATGTATTTTTTTAAAATTAATTTATTTCGAAAATTCAAATATCCCGCCTATTCAAGTTTCGTGAATAATTAATATGAATTTTCATGCGCTTTTTAAAATTTCGAAACTACCGCCAACATTTCTCCTCATAACCGCAATATAAACTATAGTTTTTATAAAAAAGGAATATATTAATTGTCATTAAACTGTAAACCGTCATTTAATGTTATTATCAATATTGTTTAACACGATATTTCTTCGAAAGTTAATTTATTCGTAATTTTGCAATATGTCAGGTAAGCATCCTTCTTTACATCCTGATTTAGAGAATTTCAATATCTTTGAATCTTTTCAGAAATTAATTGGTAGCGAAGAAAAGGCTACTACTTTTTTGGAAGAAATATCCTTAATTCCTTCACCAAATTCAATACCACCAACATGTTGTGGGCTCCCAATGTCCGTAGAGAAGTATTCTGCAAAGAAGCTTGGTTGGATATGGAGATGTTCAACAAACAGTTCAAAGAAGAAGGGATCTAAATCATGTCGTAAAACGGTGAATCCGTGTTCTGGTACCTTTTTTGAAGGTTCTAACTGTCGAATTTCCTTTCGAGAAGTCCTTGCAATTATCATTTGTTTCGTAATCGAGATGAAAATCAGTGATGTGTACGAAAACCTGCTGTCTTGGCATCAATCAAATGATGACTCTCACATCAGTTGGCATACAATTGTCGATTACTTCAGCTATTGTCGTGAAATAGCTGAAGTAATATCATCACACACTGATATTGTACTCGGCGGTGAAGGTAAAACGGTCCAGATTGACGAAACATTTTTAACAAAACGAAAGTACAATCGTGGTCGTTTTACCAAGCAAATGACCATAACTGTCCTCGGTTTGTATTGCAAGGAAGATAAGTCTGGTCTTTTCTTTAAAGTAAATTCGAAAAGCAAAAAGGAATTATGGCCGTATATTCAACAGTATGTTAATTACAATACTTCGAAGCTATGTACAGACAGCGCAAAACAGTATCACGGAATTGAGCAAATGTTTTCTTCCTCAACTGTTCATTTGCAGACAAATCATAGCAAAGGAGAATTTGTAAGCAAATCTGATAAGACAAATACGATCAATGATTTGGAGAACCAAAACAAATTGTTGAAAAAAGCTATTAAATGTCGTAGAACACCAAAACTTCTTCACCAGTACATGGTTTTATATTGGTATCGGAAGAATGTTTTAAATAAATTTAGTGATAAAGGTTCCCGAATCATGCAATTTCTTTTAGACATCAAAAAAGTGTATCCAGGAACGGTTGATGGCGAATTAAAAGACGGATTTACATTAAAAGAAATAGATCCGCCTACATTACAACCGGATGTTGAAGCTTTGCTACCCCCAGCAAAACAGCCTTGCCTAAAGAATAATATAGAGAAGGATTGTGATGATGATATTGATGAAGAATTTGAATTAGATTCATCTCAGGCTGAAACATTGCCAGATGATTTTTATTAATATTTAATGATATTTTTAACATGCGCCAAAGAGTTGAACGTTTTTCATTGGATTCATGGTGAATATTTTTATTCTTCATTAAAATAATGATAAACTAGTCGTCTTTTATGTGTGTGCGGATCGCAATTGATGATACCCTGATTTTGGTGCGGTCTGAGCGTAGATAATTTATGATTATAAATGATAAATACTTAAAAATTATTTATGTAGTAACAGCAATAAATTGCGTTTAAAATAATTTGTCTGACAATGAGAGTGGGGGCTTTGCCCCCCAGCCCCCAACGGAACTTCGCCGCTGGACCCCCTTGCTTCATCGAACTTTTCATGGATCTTATTATTATAATTATTATTATTATCATCATTATTATTATTTTCATCATTATTATTTTCATCATTATTATTTTCATCATTATTATTATTATAATTATTATTATTATTATCATCATCATTAATATTATCATCATGGTGGGAAAAATTATAGTTTTTGTTTTTTGTTATTTTCTATTTTGATTTTGACTTTGATATGATGAAAATTAAAAATTTTTAAGAAATTCATTCCTGTTTTTGTTTTTTTAAATCAAACAAAACCCTAACAGAAAAAATTTTTGTTTTTGATTTCCTTTTCATTCGATATCTCGAAAACTTAGCGAGATATCGAAAATTATTATTCTTACATTTCGTTTTCTTTTGTCGATTTCCATAAAATTCCATCAAAAAATTAAAAAAATTTTTTTGGTTCTTCATTCGATATCTCGAAAACCAAGCGAGATATCGAAAAATTTTATTCTTACATTTAGTTTTACTTCGCTGAGTTCTATAAGAATTCACCATCAGTTTGCGGCGCCACGGAAAGAGCAGAATCCCCGACAAACTTGATATTTTTACGGTAGAAGCTTTTTATAATGCCTACTAATTCCTAATTTTTCCAGATTTTTGGGTATGGTGCAACAAAATGAAAAAAATTAAAAATTACTTTTTTCTCATTTTACTCAATAACAATATCTGCACAACATCTTCAAATGTAAAAACAAGATGAATCCGCTCAAAGTAACGTATATTTCTGGTATTATGATTATACTTTAAAAAATATACATATTGTAGATTTTGTTCATAATTTTTGCTAGAATAGAAAAAAAGTAATTAAGTTTAAACTGTAAATCATGTTTCGCTTAATAACTACCCTAGTAATAGGGGCAGGTGGTTAAAATTTCGTGGAAATGGATTTCCTAGAAAGCTCTTTCGATTGACGTAACATAAGTTCAATTTGGTTTCGGGGCACGTTTATCATGCTTATTCGGCTATACCCTTTGAAGGAATTTCTCGAGTTTCTAAAAAAATTAGAAATCGGGATCTTGGTTGATTTGTAAAAATCTTATACATTTTTTAGAATTTGATGACTTAAAAAATTTATCACTCAACGACTGTGATGAGATTGAAATAGTTAACAAACAAAATAATGATTTCATGAATTGAAAAAAGTTCATCAATTTTTAAGAAATTAAAATATATTTTTGTAAGAGTCTTCTCACTCCAGACTCTTCTCGTCAGGATCAATCAAATACTCATGAACTATGAACTAACTTTATTTGCTATCGAAAAAAGATCAAAAACAGAAAAGAACAAAAGCAGCGTCTCAGCCTCACACACGCGTCTCTCTCAGCCTCGGCAGCCATTACCCCCACTCTTCCGGCCTTCTCCGGCCTCTCTCCGACGCATGCGCGGTGGTTCACCCTCAACCACGCCACCAACACACGCTCGCACGCTTACAGTTCGGCCAATCCTGACAACAGGCCGTCCTCGGCCGAGATTACGTTTTCTTAATTTTCAAAAATAATACATCCTTTTTTTTTTTTCATACATATAAACTAACTAATCATTCTCATTATTTGAAAGACACGCAGTCCTATCGTCGGCGGTACGCGTACTAGGAGCCTTCCACAATCTCATGTTCGCAGGTTCCCAAACACCTTTATAGGGTTTCTGAGTCATTTGAAAACCCTCTATGTCCGCGACAACGTAACGATCGTTTCTCAATTCTTTCATTACCTGATACGGGCCTTTAAACTGCGGTAACAATTTGTGAGAAACTCCTGCGGTACTGTCGAAGTTCCTAATCATCACCCAATCTCCTGTGTGATATTTACGCACATCTTTATGCTTCTTGTCGTATTGCAATTTGTTATACTCGCCCGCTTTCGCAATTTTAACACTGGCTTTTTGCCGCACGTCCTCTAGATTTACTCTCTCTGAGTTCTCCTCCTCTTTTAAAAACTCGCGGAGTTCGTCTACAAACTTACCCCTTTGATCTACTCCGAAAAGTAGTTTGCTCGGTGTTTCTCCCGTCGTTTTACTGATTGTATTATTGATAGCATACTCAATTTCACCTAGATTCTTATGCCAATCTTTACCCGTAACATTATCAGTCAATTTTCCTAGCATTGCTTTCAATACGCGATTAACACGTTCAACTTGCCCGTTCGCCTGCGGCGATCCTGTCGCAATTTTCACGTGCTTAAGACCGTACTCGCTTACAAAATCAGAAAATTCCGTCGAGGTAAAAGCACTTCCTCGGTCCGAAGTAATAACTCTTGGTTTACTATAATATGCAAAATATTGTTTCAGATTTTCAATCACCTCCCTACTGTTTGTGGTTTTCGTCGCGTATAATTTCACATATTTCGTAAAGTAATCTATTATTACAAAAATAAACTTTTTAGCAACAATCCTTGGATCTATTGGACCCGTGTGGTCGCAATGTATTTTCTCGAAAGGGACAGATACCCTAGCTTCGCAATGCAACTTTCTTTCAATTTTACCGCTCGATGGAGAGAACGCAATACATTTCAAACAGTTTCGTACATGGTAATTAATTTTTTCTTTGAGCTTCGGAAACCAATAATTTCGCCTAACGACATCATATACCTTTTCGACGCCGACATGTCCTATTTCGTTATGATACTTAAGTAATATGTTCGATTCCATATCCTCAGGTACATAGAACAATAGATTTTCCCCGTTCTTTCTATAAACTAATCCATTTCTGAGTTCAAAAATTTTGTGCTCACGCTTTTCAAGCTCATCGCGCAAAGCCTTAATAGTCGCATCCTGGCTCTGACAAAGTGATAAATTTAGTTCAAAAGAATTATCTTCGACTATCAGAATACCATTGGCTCGACTAAGTCCGTCCGCGTGTAACATCTTTGTACCACCTCTATGCTCTAAAGTTTTGTTTACATACCGCGTAAAACGAGCCGGAGCTGGCTTTAGCCCGAAAGGAAGTTTAACGTACTCGAATTGCCCGAACGGCGTTACAAAAGCCGTGTATTTAATCGACTTATCTGCAATCCTAATGTGATGAAACCCATCCCGTAAATCCAACAAACTAAAATATTTCTTGCCCTCCAACAAGTCTAATTGATCCTCAATGATCGGCAAGGGCTGATTGTCGCGGGCTATGAATGTATTTAGGGTACGAAAATCGACACACATTCGAAGCTCGCCATTCTTTTTTCTTACAAGCACGATTGGGGATGCATACTCGGATTCGCTTGGCCGTATGACTCCCTTCTCTAATAACTCATCTAACTTCCTCCTAACCTCTATTTTCTCACCGTAAGACAGTCTTCTTGGAGAAAAGTGAAATGGCTGATGTTCTTTCAGCATGAGCTCGATTTCCGCATCTACCTCAGGCTTTCCGGGACGTTCCGGTAAAACATATCCCGTGTGAAAAAGTTTGGTCAGCTCGTTCCGCGCCTCACTACAAATCTCGTTATTAACATTCAATTCATCCGCTGCTTCGTTTTCCTCCTCATAGACTTCTATATTCAAAATTTCTAACGGCTCATTTTCGAGATGTATAGGTTCATGTTTTAAGTTAAAACCGAATACTTTAAGAATATCGCGCCCTAGAACTGCCGCTGATCCCATCGTATTATTATCGACTACAAATAATTCCAAATTATCTTTTGACATATCGCTAATACATGTCTGAACCTTAACTTTCCCTAGAACTTTCAATTTAGAATTATTTATGCCGTGAAACCTCGAATCGTGAACATCCATTCTATCAATCGCATCACTCAAAATAAACTTTTCTTTCACAAAACTAACCGGGCTTCCGGTATCAAACAAAGTATCTAACTGAAATTTAAACCGCTCCCTGTCGTACTCCAGTTCGTATTCCACTCTCCGTCGAAAGTCGTCGTCTTCGTCGCTCATTCCTCCAACGTGCGTCACTTGTGTCCCCGATGGTTTCTGTGAGCTCTTCGCCTTTGGACAGTCCCTTGAAAGATGTCCCTCAACGCCGCATTGGTAACAAGTCCTTCCTTTCTTTGGTCTCGTACAATCCTTGGAAAGATGTCCGTGGCCCTGGCAATTGTAGCAGCGCACAGCGCCCCTGTCCTGCGCTCCTCGCCCGCCATCTCCTGTAGAACTCGCGACCTTTGTTTCGGGAACCGCCGTTTTGGAGAGCTTCCCCTCGCTCCCGCCAAAACTATTGCCTGTAGAACTTCGGCTCTTCAGCGACACCTTCTCAAACGCCTTGAGTAACTCTTCTACCGTTTCGAAGTTTTGCAGCTTTGCTTGATTTTTCAACATCTGATCGGGAATGCCGTCGATAAGATAATCCACCATCTCATCCTCATCAACTGGGACTCGATTTCCCTTTATAACCTTCTCATGTACATATTCACTGAAAGTCTCGTGATATTTCCAGACACGTTCTTCGAACAGCTTTCTTAATGCCAGCTTCCGAGGTTTATGGTCAAACATACCCTTCATGCTCTTCAAAAGGTCATCCAGTGTTGATAGTAGATTCTCTGGTTTCGAGTGAAACCACTCCAATGCTTTTCCCTTCAACCTCGCACTTATAAGCACCTTTGTTTTATCTTCTGACAGTCTATATGCAGCTTCTACGAACCTAACCTGCTTTTCCCAGTTGGCGTAGTCGCCATCACTTCCATCGAACACACTAATTAATTCTTTCAGTTCCGTTAGGTTAACTTTGTCACGACGGTTCTGTTGAACGTCATCCCGCTCCGCCGGTGGAAATTCTCTTAGGCGTTGTAGGTCACGCCGCATCATTTCCACTTCGCGTTCCGCCAATTCCTTCTCGCGTCTACACAGCTCAAGCTCTCTTCGGAGTAACGCATCGTCTCCGCTGGTAGCCTGGTCTTCCTCGTTATCATACGGATCATCTTCCATATACTTCTCCGCAACCCATGTTCTAGACGGATCTGCTACATCCAATCTGTTAATCAATTCGGACTTCGTACCTGTTGTCTGCAAACCCCTCCGTTTGCATAACTCCTTCAGCAACGATACTTTCAACGTGGTTGGTTCCGCGGGACTACTCATTTCGATTTCTTTACCACGAGGTCTCTAACGACTGTTCTTTTTTTTCTAACCTCAAAGCTCTTGCCTTAACCCGTAAGCTCACTCGCACTCACACAGATAAATTCTTCTTCGCTCGATGGAAATCCGAACGCACACAGCAGTACTGATTCCAATTGTTCGCGCACGACCGATAACTCAACAAAAATGGCTTCCGTCTACGCACTTGCCTTTTCTCGCACGTGGCTGCGTCTTAAAATCCTTGTTATCCCACTTCTGAAACTGTAAGAGTCTTCTCACTCCAGACTCTTCTCGTCAGGATCAATCAAATACTCATGAACTATGAACTAACTTTATTTGCTATCGAAAAAAGATCAAAAACAGAAAAGAACAAAAGCAGCGTCTCAGCCTCACACACGCGTCTCTCTCAGCCTCGGCAGCCATTACCCCCACTCTTCCGGCCTTCTCCGGCCTCTCTCCGACGCATGCGCGGTGGTTCACCCTCAACCACGCCACCAACACACGCTCGCACGCTTACATTTTGTAGTTGTTATAGCTGCTCATCATTATCATTATTATTATTTTGTGAATTTTGATACCTAAAATAAAATTTAAATATTTATATTTTTGTCGATAAAAAGTAATAATAATAATAATAATAATAATAATAATTATAATAATTATAATAATTATAATAATGATAATGATAATGATGATAATAATAATAACAATAACGATAACGATGACGATGACGATGACGATGACAACGACAATGATAATAATAATTATGATGGTGATAATAATGAGCAGCTATAATAATAGTTATAAAAAGTAACTCTAATATAATATTAAGGAATATTATATTTTACTAACTTATTAAATATAAGTAGTTTTAGAGAAAAAATTTTTTTTTATCATTTATATGCGCTGTGTTACTTTAAGGGGTAGTTTACGGTATTCGGGGCGGTTGCGTAAGAAGTCCTGAAACACGACAACTGAAATTTTCGATAGAGTAAACGGAAATGCTTTTCTTTATTTTTTCAGTTCATACGCTCGTTTATATTAAGAAAAAAAGCATTAAATCTAGATTTCTTTAAATATAAAATAAAGGGTTGCAACCCCTTGGGTCATAAACACACCTAATATCTTCGACTTCTTATGACAAATATTTTCCATTTTGTTTTATTGAAAAATATTTATTATAAGCCGAGATATGATAAAAACGATTTTCGGATAAAACTTTAGGGGGGTGGTTTTCACCCCTTTAAAGTGGATGTCAGCACATAAAAAATAACCATGTCCGTTATTTCTTCGAGTATTACATCATATCAAAAAATTATTGAAATCGGTAAGGTCGGATTGGAAACCCTGGTGAAATCGGGTTCGGACCCACCCGATAAAAACACATACGCCGGACCTGTGCTTGACATTTTCGTATCCTCGACCATGAACCTAGCATTCGACCAAGTAATTCGCCTGCTTAATTTCGCCGAGCGCTTCTAGTTCGCGATGTTCCGCTTCGCGGCGCTGGAGGAGGGACAACTTTCGTGCGGGCTATTGTACATATGCCAACATCCACAATTAATTTTAAAGATATTAATGGATATATCCCCGCATTCGACGGACATAATATGCCCGTCGAAGACTTTTGCGAGATTTGCGAAACGGCACAGGCAATTCTATCTCCTGCCGACAAAACAAAATTTATCAAACTACTACCTTTGAAATTAACGGGAAGCGCTAGACAACAAATCTCTAATAACACGTATAACACTTTAACAGACTTACTACATGACCTTAAAAGAGTATTTAGCGAAAATTTAGAACTATCCGATCTAGAAATCGAATTAAAAAATTGCAGCCAAGATTATAATGAAAGCGTACTAGACTATACACATAGAGTACAAATAATAGTAAAACGAATTTTAAGTAGACTATAAACCACATACAGTAGAATATTGAACGAAGAAATACTAACAGCTGGGAATAGAGAAACTAGAGAATTAGCAAAAAAATCATTCATTCGCGGATTACACGAAAATATTTACAATTTAATTGTTGGCCAAAACCCCGAAACATTTGAAGAAGCAACAGATAAGGCATTTGCAATCGAAAAAGAATTAGAAAAAAGACGAAAATTACAATTATCTAAAGCCAATTCAACATTTGAAACACTAAAGGTAAGATTTACAGAAACACACCCTTCAGACAATACAGACAGTAGACAACAAATAGTAAAAACGAAATTATGTGCATTTTGCGATAAAATAGGACACGAAACGAAAAATTGTTGGTCCTAACAAAGATATAAACAACGAAGAAATAGTAGATACGAGTCCCACACAAGACAAAACTACTCCTCTGATACATTTAATAACCATCGTAGAGGATTTAATAATTATCGCGATTGGAACAAACGTGATGATTCAAGAGACAGATACGATAGATTTCAAGACAGACGAAACAATTCACGAGACAGACGAGATAATTCCCGAGACAGAAATTCACAAAGGGAACGAAACAGATTACTAGAATTCCTTACCACCAATCGAAATAAATATTTCGGCAAAGATCCCCGAGATGAACATGACAGTAGCAACAGTAGATCAAATTCGCGCGAAAGAATTAATACAAATAGCAAACAAAATAGCAGGAAAAACTCAATTAATGGTGAGATGACAGCGGAAGAAATCGGAAAAAGTCTAAAAAATTTCATATAGTTCCGGATAACTTTCCAATACCGGCAGACGGCATGTTGGGTGACGAATTCTTCCGTAAAAACATGGTAGAATTGTCATATGCTGAACAATGTTTGAAAATCAATGGGTCGAGAATCCCATTCACAGAGTCCGAAAAAATCGTTTTGGCACCGCGTATTTCAAAACAAATTCCAATTCGGGTTATAAATTCAAAAGTAAAAGAAGGATATATTCCCCAAATACAAAACAATAAGGGAATATTTTTAGGAAACGCATTAGTGACAAATAATGACGGAATCGCCTACCTACGCGCAATTAACACAAACTCAACACCAGTAGACTTTGAAATTGCGATAGTGGAACTTCAGCCTGTCGAACAAATAATAGTACCAGACGAAATGAAAAGACATGGTTATTTACCTAACTTTGAAAATACTGACATTAACAATAGTAAGACTTTTGACATTTTTAGCGTAAATGCAACAAAATTAAAACAAGACAGAATTAAATTATTAGAAGCATCACTAAATCTCGAACATTTGAAAAACAACGAACGTAAACATGTATTAGACCTAGTTTCGGAATTTCCAAATTTATTTTATTTACCCGGAGACATGCTAGGACACACTTCGTGTATCCAGCATGAAAATTATACGACAGACGAAAAACCAATAAATACAAAACAATACAGATTTCCTTTGGTACACAAGACAGAAATTAAAAAGCAGGTTGAAGATCTATTAGAAAAAGGAATTATCGAACCATCTACATCACCGTACAAATCACCAGTATGAGTTGTTCCCAAAAAACCCGACTCAAAAGGGAATAAAAGATGGCGGATGGTAATCGATTTCCGTGGATAAAACGACAAAACTGTCAGTGATGCATATCTGTTGCCAAACATAACGGATATCCTAGACCAATTAGGTAATGCGCACTATTTTACGACTTCAGATCTCGCATCTGGCTTCCATCAGATAGAAATGAGTCTGAAAGACCGTCATAAGACAGCATTTTCAATACCGAATGGACATTACGAATTTAATCGTATGCCATTTGGATTGAAAAACTCTCCGGCGACTTTTCAGCGCCTTATGGATGTTGTGCTGTCTGGGTTGCAAGGAACTGATCTATTTCTATATCTGGATGATATAGCCATATACGCAAAAGACTTAGAAGAAGACAAAAAGAAATTCCAACGTCTAGCAAAATGACTATCAGATGCAGGATTGACATTGCAAACGGACAAATGCCAATTTTTAAGTGAAGAAGTTGTATATTTAGGCCACAAAATTACGAAACACGGTGTACAACCAAATACGGACTTAACACTAAACCTACCATGGAGCGGTCAAATGACCTTTTTCACATGTATTTTAAATGGATTGGTGACGTCACGGTAGGTTTAGTGTTAATAACAGCAATTACGGAGTTTCCAGTGCCTAAGTCAGCAAAACAAGTGAAACAGTTCCTGGGTCTGACTGGCTATTATCGACGATTTATACAAAATTACGCAAATATTACTCATTGTCTGAACCAACTACTAAAAAGTAACGTAAAATTCCAATGGACTGATACACAACAGGACGCTTTTGACACACTACGTAGCAAAATCGTAAAGGAACCAATACTAAAATTTCCGAAATTTAAGAAACCATTTAAATTAACAACGGACGCTTCAGATTATGCTATGGGAGCAGTTCTTAGTCAAGAACACGACAACTTTGATCATTCAATAGCATATTTTTCAAAAAGTTTCAAGAAAGCCGAATTAAATTATGACACGACGAAAAAAGAACTTTTTGCGATTGTACAAGCTATAGATCATTTTCGACCGTACCTTTATGGCAACAAATTTACATTAATAACAGACGACAGAGCGATAACATATTTGACCAGGAAGAAGAATCCTCCACAACAACTTAGACGCTGGCAGACAATAACTCAACGATTATGAATTCGATATTTTACATAAACCAGGTAAACTAAATTACGTAGCAGACGCACTTTCACGAAATCCGACAACAGCATCCGTTATGCCTATTAGAAGCAGAGAAGTCTACACTGACGAAACAACTGGTAACGAAGAAAAACGAATTAAGGAATACCATCAACCTCAAACGAGATCACATGTGGACGACTCTATGGACTCGGAACAGGATCAAAAGAGACCGAAATTAGCCGCCGAATCCGACACCTCGTCAAACTTTAGTGACACCACGGACCAAGAAATTTGAGAAATTGATAATACGGACATCGAATCCAGTGACAAATGGGAAGTCAAAAAAGGAACAGAAGACACACAAATAACAATAAAAAGGAAACAGAAACCAATGAAAAGATTAAAACTAAAAAGTAAAGAAAATACAAAGGAAAAGAAGGAATTTCTGCAACAATTGGAATTAAAGGAGACAGGCAAAGAAAAAGAAGCAACAAGAACAGAAGATATAAAGAAAAAAGAAGATTCTTCAGATGATGATCAAGCGCCTACAATCAAAACACGGGCAGAAATACATGAACCGGTAATAAAAGGAAAAAGGGTCAACCCAAAAATGAATATAAAAGAAGAAAAAGATAAAATGGCCGATAAAGAGAGCCTAAATGAAATAAAAATATTTAAAGGGGATCCGGAACTGAAATTCGCCGGAATAGGTGCTAGCCCGCCAAGAATTCGCGCTGATGTTACATCTTCAAGACACTTTCGAGAATAATACCGAGGTTAATAGCCTCTTTATTTTTTATGAGTGAGTCTATTTCGGTAGAGAAAGCACTTGTTAGCAAGCTCTATCCAGGGGACGACTCTTTAAGGATTGACTTATTGGATTGTTCGATTGATTCTTTATCAAAATGTCCGGTAATAAATAAATTATATATTCTTTTATAAAATGTTTTACAAAATAACGAAAAGAAATAAATAACAATTTTAACTTAAATATTTTAATAAGGCATCAGCCTCTTCTTCGGTAATCAACGGTTTTGATACGCTCCACTTCTTAGGTGGTGGAACGTATACAGGTGGTGGTGCCGTTCTCTTTCTGGCCGGAGTGAAAGGGATTGGCCCTTTGGCGGTGGTTCGCCGGCGTACTACCGATTGAGGTAGAGGATCTATTATGACGACCCGTCGTTTGTTGAGGGTCGGCTTCTCTATTCCCCTCTTCAGGATCCTCTCTGTGGATGGAGCCGGTGCCGGACGTTCGGATAGGAGAATTTCCTTCTTCTGCCTAGGAGCCTCAGGAGTGGTCGATGTTTCCACAAGTTTCTCCTTCTCCTTGATTGGAGACTTGACTGGCGTTGTTGCTCCCGGAAGTCTCTCCTTGTTCAGGATAGGATCCTCGGTGGTTGTCGTTGGACTCGGAAGTACCTCCCTTTTTTGGGCTTGAGGCTTCGCAGGTGTTGCTGCTGTCACCACTGGTTGAGGTCGACTGAGATTCAGCCAGAAAGATCCTGCCTTCTTAACACATTCCCATCCTTCAGAATTTGGAGGAGTGGCGGAGTGTCGTAACTCCTTTAATTTCTCCAAGGTCTCCTTCTTCTCCTCTTCAGGAATGCTGGTGTTCCCACGGACTCTTAATACCACCTGCATGATCTTCTCTTTCCACCCGGCTCGTCTGGTCATCTACCAAGGAAGGGTTAGCAACTGAGTGCTTAGAGAGAAGGAAGAAAGCAATTAATGCTTCCGGGGAGGCAGCTAATGCTTAGAATAAGGAGAAGCATCTGGTGCTTCTTAGGCTTGAGGAAGAGCAACTGGTGCTCAGGAGGTGAAGCAACTAGTGCCTTTTAGGTTAGGAAGAGCAGCTAGTGCTCTAAGGAGGGGCAACTTGTGCCTTTAGGATTGGAAGAGCAGCTGGTGCTCTGTGGATGGGCAACTAGTGCCTTTGGATTAGAAAGAGCAACTGATGCTCTGAGGAAAGGGCAGCTAGTGCCTTTAGGAGGAGCAAGAGCAACTAGTGCTAACGAGCAAGGCAACTAGTGCCCGTGAGTAGAAGAGAGAGGCGAAAGGTGAAGTGTTACCTTTGGTGTAGGTGGAGTGTCCGGTGATCCTCGTGGGCTTCCTTCAACTCGATCCCTCTCGATGGAGTAGACTTCGGCAGGAACCTCTCAATAAACTCCGACAGGAACCTTCTTGGTTGTGCCCGAAGTGCAGACTGACTGGAATAGCCCGAGTTCCCGCGTAATATCCTCTTCGGCAGCGAACTGGCTGCTCCTGGCTGCGCGCGCACCCTCAGCCGTGGTAGAGTTCCGCATTACCTAATATGGTCTGCTGCAGTGGCTTGGTGGCTACTCCTGCTGCGCGCGCACCCTCAGCCGTGATGGAGCCTGACACTACTTAATATGGTCACCAGTAGTGGCTTGGTGGCTATTCCATGGAGCCGGAGGGCTTCATTCCGTTGGAGCCGGAGGTCCTCGTTCCGTTGGGGCCGGAGGTCCTCGTTCCGTTAGAGCCGGTGACCCTCGTTCCGTTGGAGCCAGTGATCCTCATTCCGTTAGAGCCAACGGTCCTCGTTCCGTTAGAGCCGATGGTGTGACTAGCGCACTGATGTATGTGTATGTGTGTAGTGGAGCATCTAAGCGCTCTACTACAAGGTAGGAAGAGGATGAGCAGCTATGTGTTTCAAGGATGGGGTAACCGAGCATCTGTGTGCTGTCGTGAACGGAATCAGCAGCTGTGTGCTCAGGGATGAGGGCGGCTGGCGCTCTCTAGGAAGAGGTAACGGAGCACCTATGTGCTGCCGTGAACGGAATGAGCAGCTGTGTGCTCGGGAATGAGGGTGCAGCTAGTGCTCCCTCGGGAGGTCGTCGTCGGGAGCGTCTCGGCCGGAGCGACTGCTCGCTCCGAGTCGCTCCCAACGACTGACTAGAAAATGGGCATCCACCTCCCTATATACTTTCCAGGGAGGTGGTGCGCGCGCATCCTACACTGCTTAGGCAGGTCTCCCCATAAGCGTATGACCTAAGGGGCCAAAAAAATTTCTGGGGCCCGTGAGGTGACCCCCATGGCTCGGCGTGGTAATGGGTGGTCCCCACGGGCCTTTTGGCCCTAAAATGGGCCAACTGGGATTTCAATTCCTCTCACTCTAGGAAGTGCTTGCGGGCCCATTGCGGGCATTTTGGCCCCAAAATTGGCCAATATAGAATTTAGCTCTCCTTGCTTTTAGAAGGGTTTTGCGGGCCTTTTGCAGGCTTTTTTGGCCTCATGTTAGATTTTCATCCAAATTTGTTTATAGACGTCTCAGGACGTAACACTGAGGATCCAATAAAGAAGATGGAAGAAATATTGTTGCGAACAAACAAAACTCCAAAAAACCAGGACTATAATTGTCCAGTAACTCCAACATTTAGATCCCCAGAAATTCAAACTGAAGAAACGCCGACTCCTACATTCAGGTCTCCCGAAAAACTAACAGAAGAAACTCCGACTCCAGAAGTAACCCCAAACTTTCGCTCTCCAGATAAACATACAGCGAAAACGACACGATTAACAAACAAAGATGACTTTTTGCCTATGGACATCGGACAAAGATTATCAACCAACTTCGTGCCACAGAAAAACGACGAAATTGTCACAGGAACCAATGGAAACAAGAAGTAGAACGAAAATTACAGAAGACATTACGGTTAAAAATAATATAAAAATTAGGCAGTTAAACGTAATTTCAGAAAGAACAAATATAGCATTCTTTATGTCAGCTGAATGTTCCTTCAATACAAAAACAGAAAAAGCTTTGGCAGAGAAAGCAAACATGAAACAAATTAATTTATTGAAATAGAAACTGACAATTGGAACAGTAATAACGACTCGTAAAGGTACAAAGACGTATTTTGGACTAATTTGCAAGCAACACTTTTCGGACGATATAATGCTACCTAATTTTAAAAAATACCTGGAATACTTTATAACAGAACTAGAAAAACTGCAAATCTGTTCATGCTCAATTCAAAAAGACGGTGAAATGATGAGTGACGCATGTTGGGAAAAGGTTCAAACGTATTTGCGACTAATGACGATAAATTCAGAAATAGAAATACTACTTTGCGAAAGAACATTAAACATTCCAGCTACACAGGACAGAGCACAAATTATTAAAGAATATCATTCTTCGGCTATTGGAGGACACAAAGGAATCACTAAAACATATTACAGAATCTTACTTGACTATTACTGGATCGGAATGAAAACAGACATTCAAAATTTTATAAAATACTGTGAAACTTGTCAGAAAAATATATTGGTAAGAGTAAAAAACAAAGCACCGATCCTAATAACAGATACACCGACTGATACTTTCAACAAATTAGCTATTGATATTTTCGGACAGTTACCAAAACCAAAAACAGAAAACGTATACATTTTAACAATAATAGACCTACTGTGACGAGGCGACTTTTCCAGAAGTCGTCTCGCCACGAAAATCACCCGTTCACGAATGAAATCATAGCCTCAGGCTTGGATTATTATGAAAAGCGGTTAGCAACCGAATTACAGGCTATAACGGCCTTGAATCGGAGGGGCTCAGGCGTCGAGCGGGAGACAGGCGGACCGACGCGCTTTGTGTGAAACTCGCGTGATGTAAAGGAGGGGAAATGCCCTGAACTTAAGGAAGAATGCAGAATGCACCTTCCTGGTTGCGCTAGGAGCTCGAGTGCGGTATTAAAATGAAGCCCCTCGCGAATTAGGAAGGTGGCAGCGATACGACCTCTGCAACTGCATCCCCTAAAAAGTTATGGCTCATAGAAGCCCATAGAAAGATGTAGAATTAATCCTTTGGTCACACGAGCCCACTAATTCTAGGGGGGCAAAAAGTAGAGCACTAGAATATTCGCGCGCATGGCACGCGGTGATATATAGAGGCACAAGGGGCCTCGTCGCTCTCTCTCGCAATTTAGCTCAGACGGTGTGGTTTTCGGTGTTCGGTACTTCGTCGTGAATCGCCCAGTCTTAGAACGGAGGCGCGAATGTGGAACGGAAGTTGAGGGCGAATCTCGATCGCGAAGTTCAGGACGGGAATAGATTAAGAACGTTATCCATCGGGAGGATTGTGTCTGGGAGGATCCCTCCCCAGAATAGTGCGATTTCGGAGTGCCCTGAAAAGTGAGAGAGATCCCGAAAGCGCCGAAATCGTGATCGTGAGCCTTTAGAGCCGGAGCCCGAGTCCCACCGGAAACCGTCGCTGCGGGTGGAATCCTGGAGGACTCCACAGTCAACCTAGCCGGACGCACCGACCGGAAGCACGTGCCGAACCACTCTCCAAGTCGTAAGAGGCGGAGAGTCGGGACAAACGGACCCCCCTGTCTAACGCCCGTAAAATTCATTCGGGAATAATACCCCAGTTACGATCAGGCCATCCGGATTGGTAGCTAAGGGTCAGTTAAGGGCAGGGTCCTATCGGCAGGGGAAGGCCAGTGCGCGCAGTGCGCTGGACTTCCAGGAAGCATCGCTGCATCCGTGGATATCGGCGAACGACCAGGGGAGCGGAAGCAGCCGGGAGCGGCCGCGAGAACACCAAGCGATCCACGGCTGGCTTGACGTCAGCGGCGATCCAGGCAAGAGCCAGAGAGAGACGGCGTACGCGATCACCGGCGTGCGCGAGCGACGGAGACATCGCGACAACACCGCAGCTAACGACATCGTAGGCGAGGACCTTCAACGATAAATAGACTGACATTTTTGATTACGTGGCACCGCTGTGTCATGGTGAAAGATTTATGGATTTAAAGGGTCTGTCTTACGTAAAATTGCGTCGGGGATAATCCCCGAATCGTATGTGAGAGCCGAAATGGAATCCGCGTAATTCCGTATATTGTGTATGTGTCTGAATTGAGTAAAGAGTGATGATGAGATTGATGATTGGGGAATGAGAAAGAAGTAGCAGCTCCGCGACTATATTGTTTTTTTTTGTTATTTCTACTAGAATATATGCCAAATTTTTCTCTCACCATTAAGCGTCACTATTTATTAGATTTGTTACCCAGAGATCCCACGAAAGCATCCCTGGCACTGAGCTGGTGCAGGCTTTAAGAACATATAAATAGTGTCCCGCAGTAAGGGTAGAAGCTTGGCCGCAGTTTTTTGGGCGACGTTCGGGTGGGATCGGAGAAGGAGGGATTAGACCCGCGGCAGTTGGTTCCCCTCCAAGTGCAGCTGCAATCGCAGGGAACCAATTTGGGGAATCCCGACTCTCCGATTCGTCGGCGGGTGAGACCGCGGCCCAATCTGGGCTCGCGGAGCCGAGGTTGTGCCCGAGCGGCCGTCGCACTACGTAGCAAATACGCAATTGGCGTACCTTTAAAAAATATTACAGCTACCGACGTAGCTAAAGCATTAGCCAGTACATTTATCTGTACTTACGGACCGCCAAAGGCAATGTTATCAGACCAAGGACGAAATTTCATGTCTGAAACCCTACAGGAATTTGCAGACTTATTCAAAATTAAACAATATACAACGACGGCATATCATCCACAGTCAAATGGAGCACTTGAAAGAAGCCACCATACACTAAAAGAATATTTAAGAAACTTCATAGACGAAAATCGCGAATGGGACGAGTGGCTACCGTTCGCCATGTATTCATACAATTCCAGTATCCATGAATCTACAGGATCCACACCATTTAAATTGATTTTTGGTAAAAAGCCTAAAATTCCTTCAGAATTTCCTCCGGACGACAAAATTATTTCATACGAAGACTATTTGGTACAGTTAATTAGACAACTAAAGGACTTAAAAACGGACGCTGTTAAGATAATAGAGAAATCGAAACAAAAAACGAAACTTTAATACGACAAAAAGAATGTTAAAAACCCAGAGTTCAAAGTAGGACAATTAGTATTTCTACTTCGAGAACCACGAAAAACGAAATTCGACAGTGAATATGTAGGACCGTACGAAATTTTGGAAATAACAGACCGTCATAACGTTAGACTGAAAATAACCGACGAAAAAACAAAAATAGTACATATAGATAAAATTAAATTGGCCTATGTTCCAGGTCTGTCGCATACGCAGTAGGCCAAGATGAGACTTTTAAAATCAAACACATATTATAAAATCACAATTTGATACAGTACGGAAACAAATTCACAGTGTAGGAAAATCCTTAGTGAATTTAACAATCAAAATCAATAGCACGAATTACAGTACAGCTAAACACATTCATATCCTTGAAATACAGCAAGAATTATTGCAATGTGTAAATGTAATCGAATCCGACTTGTTAGAATACGAAATCGATATAAATACTTTTATCGATATTTTGTTATTCGCTAAAAATGGACAAGTTCATCCAAAAGTACTATCGGGACAGCAAACAATCAGAAGTGCACAAGCTATTCAAAAATCAGAACCAAATCTGGAATTTCCAATACCGGTCGACACAGCCAATGTTGCAGATCTACTACAACTTGCAGACTTGATGATATTCCATAAACAAGAAACAATAGTCTATGTTATCAAAATTCCATTGTTAAGGACATGTCAAAGTCTCCGGCGAACTTCGACGGGGTCGGTATGGTAGAGCCCGCCCGCAATTACCGCATTTACCGAGCGGTAAGAGCGAGCGCGGCCGCGAGATGGCACTGCCTGTATGAGGCTTTACCATCACGCATCACCTACCCATAATACTTATTTGATTTTTCGAGCGTGTCTGAGCACGCTCGACGGCTTAATTCACCGTTTACGCTCGATTTCAGCGTTCTAAAAGCTGCAGATGTACCGTATCGAAAATTTGAAATGTATTTCAAATTCTCGATACATATGTATGTACTGAGAATTTGAAATGCAAATCAATTTTTCGATAATCGAGCGTAACAAATGGATTTCAATATTTTTCGATCGGGCGTCGCATTATTGCACTTGCATGTAAATTGTTTTTTACATGTAAACATGCATTTTGCTTCGCCCAAAAAGTCTGTTATTTAAAAAGGGGCCCCTCCAACGCCCCTTTTCGTGAGACACAACCAATAATTGTATAATATTTCGTCTCCCCGATTCCATTTGACATAATATTATGAAGCATGCAATGATTTTTTCACAGCGGTTCATAAATGCACTACTGTGAAATCAATGTTATCAACGTTGTCGTTACGCGATGAGGATACGTATTACGCTGCAAATATTCGTAATTCGGCGTCAGTACATTAGAGCCCGCCCGCAATTACCGCATTTATTGAGCGGTAAGAGCGAGCGCGGCCGCAAGATCGCACTGCCTGTACTAGGCTTTGCCGACACGCATCCCCATCCATTCATTTTCCGATTTCAGGTGACTGAAATCGGCGGCATCTGACTATTTTGTCAGAGAATCACAGTTTCTTCGAAACTGTGTAACAGAAACATGTTTCTGCTTGCTTGCATGCAGCTAGAATAATATTATTACTTACCAGAGTAAGATTACAATGCAAAGCAAATTATGCTTTGACATTGTCAAAGGGGCTCCATCCTCGCCCACTTCCGTGAGATTCAACCATTCATTGTCCATCTCCCCGATTTGCGGTACCTGACTATGCCGTCAGAGGCTCACAGTCTCTTCTAAACTGTGTAACAAAAACATGTCTGTATTTCTGCATGCTCACAATGACCGGTACTGTAAATGCTTACAGTAAACTGTACACAGACCGTGTATACAGTGAGTACAGACCTGAAAATTCAGTCTTACTTTAACTTTCATTTTTGCGTCATGAGACGCACCGGTCATTATTAGGGCTTTTTGCCCCTCAACCGTTCATCGCACCATTTCGAGCGATGGTTTGATAACGATCGAAGCGAGGTAAACTCTTTTTTGCAAGCCTCGCAAGTAAATTTTAGGCACGATTTTTGGTGCTGCACGAGATCGTACCTTGTAAAGTCTGTGCCGCAACCGGCGCACTTTACAAGTATTACATGCCTTTCCTTTTCATGGCGATCAAGGTCTACGACCATCTTGCCACAAAAGGAACATGCCTTTTGTCGCAGGTTCTCCTGCGTGGCATGAGCTATGCGCATGTGGCGCATCAAGTTTTTATCATGGGAAAAAAACTTGTCGCACACTGAACACTGATGCCTTGTGGCATTAGCGGCCCTTTGGTGCTTATGCAGCAAATTCTTAGTGGCGAAATTGCTGTCACAAGTATCACACTCGTGCGTGATCCTCGGCTTACCAATTATTACGCGCATGTTTACGTCCGTATTGGTTGGCAGAGGAGCTAACCTTGTGGCTTTGCATTTGCAGAGTGTGTGCAATGTGTTGGAAATGTTCCACTCATTGCTTCCCACATTTATCGCCTCGGCCATATTAAGGCCCATGTTAAAGACCTCGTGAAGCACGCCGTATCTAACATACAGCAAATCACCAGCGTTTTGAATCACAAATTCGTAACGAATATTGTGATCATCCAAAAAGCGTGGTGTTAAAATCGTGTCTTTGTGATGCAGTGGCAAATCACAAGTTTTTACTTGTTCGTCGCTGTCATCGACGTTTTGCCGCTGCTCTCGCAATACTTCAGCAACAATATTATTTGTTCGCTGATAATGATCTTTATCAATGATTATCCAAACCTTAGGTTTGCCGGCATGCAATACATTTACGCTGTCGGCGATGCCGTCTTCGACGTGCACTTCCGTAAAGCTGCCACCGGTTCCAACGTAAAACATTGGCTGGTTAATGCCAGCGCAATCACCCAGTTGGGCATTAACCTCCGGTTTGAGGTGAGCACTAATGCCACTCAGACAGCTTTCGACGCCTTGGGGCGCAGAAACAGCGTTATAAATGTAAAGGAACGTGCGTTCCTTGGAAGCATGCAAAAAATATTTCTCTATAAAACATGCAATACTCGCCTGATTTACTGGAGTACCTCCACTCTCCAGTTCACAAACGTCATGCAGACGTTTCAATACTTCTGCGTGAAGTATTCGAGGACTGGAGTTTTTCCTCAGGCTATCCTCCATCCTCACCATGTTCTTTTCATAAACATGGTATTCCTTTACAGTCGTCATTGACTGCAAACAAGCCGCATTGACGACATCGTCCTCGACCCCTTTGTCGAATCGGAGTACCTCATCCGATGTGTGGACGACATTTCGAAACTGTAATACAAACATTTTTGTTAGAAAAATCATGTCAGAGAAAATAGTGAAAACTTCAAAACGAGAGTCCCCAATACTATTCACTAAAATAGTTCGATAACTTGAAACATAAAACTCATCGATAAAAGTGTTTCAGATAAAAATTTTAGGATTTTCCCTAATCTATCAGGTAGGGACTTTGAGTTTGACCTTTACCGTGACCTTGAATATAATTCGAAGATGAAGGTAATTTTTACAAACGAAACGTCCCTTTTTGACATCGGCAATAGATAGAGCGGGAAATTTTACGTTTAAGTTGCGAATCGAATTGACGAGTAACAAATTAGTTAGATCCAAACCTCGAAGATTTGCATTTCACGAACAAAAGGTAATAGATGATATCGTTTCCGATTGGCTTTGTAAAAATTACATCCGTCCTAGTCACTCTGAATATTGTAGTCCAGTAGTTTTAACTCGTAAGAAAAATGGTGAATATAGATTGTGCATTGATTATCGCGAACTTAACAAGTTAACCGCACCACTGATTAGACATATACCGCATATTGATGATCTCATCTCGGAAGTTGGAAAGAAAAAGTATTTTACAAAACTCGATCTGAAAGATGCATTCTTTCATATCCCAATAGAAGATGACTCTGTAAAATACACTGCGTTTGTCATACCCAGTGGTCAGTATGAATTCATTGTACCATTTGGACTTAAAAATTCTCCAATGATATTCATGGAATTCATTAATGATATTTTTTGAGAGTTAATCTATGAGGGAAAAGTTAAAATCTTTTTCGACGACATCTTGATTGCCACTGAGACGATAGATGAAAATTTGAAAATTATCAATGAAATAACGGAACTTATGCAAAGGCACGGTTTAGAAGTTCTTCTAGATAAATGCTCCTTTTTCCAAACCGAACTAGAATACTTAGGCTACCAACTAAAACAAAGTGAAGTAGGACCAGGAACAGCGAAATCTGAAGCATTAGAATTATACCCAATCCCAACAACACCTCGACAACTTACAAGGAAGGTACCTGAGGTGTACCTCACCGATTTTGATGAAATTTCAGTATGTTATAGTTCGTGAAAAAATAATCGACACGTATTTTTTCCTATCGGCGGTAAAAGACTTTTAAGGGGTGAAAACCACCCTTAAAGTTGACCCCAAAAAATGTTTTTTTGATATATTTCGGCCCCTAATGAATATTTTGCGATGGGACAAAATGGAAAATGTTCCTTGCGAAAAACGATAGTTAACCGATGTTTTTTTGGCTATCGGGGTTGCGACCCCTATTTTTTATTTTGGAAAAACGTTTTCTTTCATTGACATATTCACTGTAAAAAATCAATTTTAGCCTTAAAAAATTAGAAAAAAATATTTTTGTAAATAAAATTAAATAATTAAGTTGACATATTTCAGGATTTTCCGAAAAACCACCCCTACATCCCTTCACTACTCTTTAAGACGAATATCCACTTATAACAATGAAAAGCATATTTATCCCATGAAATATACCCTCCATGCGATCTGAATATTATTCTCTATCAATTACGAGAGTGCAATGACATTTTCGAGCAAAAAAGAATTATGGGGTGACTAATTTCCACCCCCAAATAACTTTATCCAGATATATCTCAGCTCCTAATGAATATTTTGCGATGGGACCAAATGGAAAATGTTTCTTATGAAAAACGCTAGTTTATGGATGTTTTTCAGACTATTGGGGTTGCAACCTCTATTTCTTATTTTGGAAGAACGTTATTTTCACTAATATGTTCAGTGTAAAAGATCAGTTTAGCCTCGTAAAATAAGAAAAAAATATTTTTATAAATAAAATAAAATAATTCAATTGACATATTTCAGGTTTTTTCCACCCCTACAAATCGTTCACTATCTCTTAAAGCGAATATTCACTTGTAACAACAACAGACTATTTCTCCCATGAAACATACTTTCTGTGTGAGCTAAATATTATTTTCTATCAAGTACGATACTGCAATGACATTTTCGAACAAAAAAGAATTATGGGGGGACAAATTTCCACCCCCAAATAACTTTTTTTTATATATCTCGGCTCCTAATGAATATTATTATTATTATTATTATTATTATTATTATTATTATTATTAAAAACGTTTATTATGCCATGAATTTCGTAAGGCAAAAGAAATGCATGCTTATAAGAAATGTGTTATACATATACAATACATTATTAACCCTTTGCGGACGGAGCCGCTCGACGGGCGAACGTCGCTGTGGACGGCAGGTACTGGGGAGCGGATATATCGGACACGCGTCCGCAAAGGGTTAATAGAATTATAGAGGGTGAGCGACATTCGGTGTCGAAGCCGAAAGGTGGTGACAGAGGGCGAAAATTGGAGACGAAAAGTCAAATACCATTTTTCGAAATTCGGAATAATTACCGAGTTATTAACTAAAATGTCTGGCCAATCAGAATGCCCCTTTAGATTCTGCTGTACATAACAAAAGTTTCGGCTCGAATCTACTTGTCGGTAACAAAGCAGTAGTAGTAAGAATAACAAAAGAAGTAAAATGTGTGGACTTCAAAAAATTCAATATCTTACTTCATTCATAAAGTTTATTACTACCACTACCAATACTACTACTACTACTGCTACTACTGCTACTACTGCTATTACTACTATTACTGTACTATTACTACAGTTATTAATATTATTATTATTATTATTATGATTATTATATCTTCATTATTATTATCATTATTATTGTTATTACCATCATTATCATTGTTGTTATTATTATTATTATTATTATTATCGTTATTATTATCGTTATTATTGTTATTATTGTAATAGCGGTGGTTACCACTACCACAAGTACTACTACTACCACTACCACTACCACGACTACTACTACTACTACTACTACTACTACTACTACTACTACTACTACTACTACTACTCTACTACTACTACTATTACTACTACCACCACTACTGCTACTACAACAGTTATTATTATTATTATTATTATTATTATGATTACTATTACTATTGTTATTAATGTTATTAATATTAATAATATTATTAATATTATTAATATTATTATTATTATTATATCTTCATTATTATTGTTATTATCATTGTTATTAATGTAATAGCGGTAGTTACCACTACCACCACTACTACCACTACCACAACTACTACCACTACCGCTACCACTACTACTACTACTACTACTACTACTACTCTACTACTACTACTACTACTACTCTACTACTACTTCTACTACTAGTACTACTGCTACTACAGTTATTATTATTATTATTGTAATAGTGGTAGTTACCACTACCACAACTACTACCACTACCACTACCGCAACTACTACTACCACTACCACTACCACTACCACTACCACTACCACTACCACTACCACTACCACAACTACTACTACCACTACCACTACCACTACCACAACTACTACTACCACTACCACTACCACTACCACAACTACTACTACCACTACCACTACCACAACTACTACTACCACTACCACTACCACTACCACAACTACTACTACCAATACCACCACCACTACCACAACTACTACTACCACTACCACTACCACTACCACAACTACTACTACCACTACCACTACCACTACCACAACTACTACTACCACTACCACTACCACTACCACAACTACTACTACCACTACCACTACCACAACTACTACTACCACTACCACCACTACCACTACCACAACTACTACTACCACTACCACTACCACAACTACTACTACCACTACCACTACCACAACTACTACTACTACTACCACTACCACTACCACAACTGCTACCACTACCACTACCACAACTACTACAACTACCACTACCACAACTACTACCACTACCACTACCACAACTACTACTACCACTACCACTACCACAACTACTACTACTACTACCACTACCACTACCACAACTACTACTACTACTACCACAACCACTACCACAACTACTACCACTACCACTACTACTACTACTACTACCACTACCACTACCACAACTACTACTACTACTACTACCACTACCACTACCACAACTACTACTACTACTACTACCACTACCACTACCACAACTACCACTACCACTACCACAACTACTACTACCACTACCACTACCACACTACTACTACCACTACCACCACTACCACTACCACAACTACTACTACCACTACCACTACCACTACCACAACTACTACTACCACTACCACTACCACAACTACTACTACTACTACCACTACCACAACTGCTACCACTACCACTACCACAACTACTACAACTACCACTACCACAACTACTACCACTACCACTACCACAACTACTACCACTACCACTACCACAACTACTACTACCACTACCACTACCACAACTACTACTACTACTACCACTACCACTACCACAACTACTACTACTACTACCACAACCACTACCACAACTACTACCACTACCACTACTACTACTACCACTACCACTACCACTACCACAACTACTACTACTACTACTACCACTACCACTACCACAACTGCCACTATCACTACCACAACTACTACAACTACCACTACCACAACTACTACCACTACCACTACCACAACTACTACAACTACCACTACCACAACTACTACTACTACCACTACTACAACTACTACTACTAACAATACCACAAGTACTACTACTACTACCACTACCACTACCACAACTACTACAACTACCACTACCACAACTACTACTACTACCACTACCACAACTACTACTACTAACACTTCCACAAGTACTACTACTACTACCACTACCACTACCGCAACTTGTAACCGGGGAACCTCGGGATCGGCTTCCCGGTACAATCTGACACCCTTTCCCAAAGGTACCGA
>CATKWD010000031.1:0-40097 GCA_949825005.1 Gasteruption jaculator
GGTCCTAGGCCAGTCGGTAGAGCATTTTTTCATGACAAAAATAGTAACAGCAAACTGACTGTGCAATTACATAAAAGGCGATGCGTAGATTAATAGGTATATGTTTTTCACTCCAATTTCAGGTCCCTGTGGTTGTTATAAACAATTTAATGCAAAAAAATCGACTTTTTCGTGGTTTTTTGTTTATAACTTTTGAAATAATGCAGCAATGTCAGTGCTTCAATGAGATAAAATGTAGGTGATTAAAATACCTACAGAATGAGACCCGAAACGTCTAGATCGGATAATTAGGAACGGAGAAAAATCGGGAAATCCGGAAAATTCAGCGTTTTTTCAAAAATTCATAGCTCCGCCATTTTTTGAGCTGAAGCGCTGATCCTTTGGGAATAAGTAGCGATTAAGGTGTTCTTTATATGTGAAAAAAACAGAGATGGTCGGATAATTAGTTTTTTCACAATCGCGGTCCGAATTTTGGAGTGCGCTTTTTTCCGGCGGGCCTGTATGCGTTACCGTAGGACCGATTTTTATTTTAAAAAAAGATTTGAATAGTTGAGGTCTTGTACTACAAAACCTATATCCTGGTTTTTCGATAAAATATTTTAAAGTATGAGAAAAACGCCTCTAAAGTCGACCAAAAACGGCTGAACGCTCGATCGCGGCCGAGTGGTGGGGGACACAGAGGCAGCGAGGAGAATCGTATATATAGATATACACACGCGATGCGCTCACCCTTTTAATCTTTACATTTAAATTGTTCAGCATCTACTGTACCCATTTTCACGATTTTTTTTTAATTTTGGGGTAACGAAACCTGAGGAATAGGATTCTTCAATCGGATTATATAAAAAATCATTAGGAAGTGAATATAAGGTTTATTTATTGGGTAACATTATTAAAAATAACTGCTAACATTTACAATTTACATTTTTTAAGATTTTGCAGGCGACACATAATCGATTTCATCATCATTTTCATTTCCTTATTATTAACTACTGTATTAGGTATGTTTCCAATGGCAAATAGTAGCATTGTGAATTTAATTATCTTCATTTTATATTTTTATTACAATATTTATATTCGTATTCTAGATGTCTGAAGATGGCTTAGAAATCAAGCCGAAACGAAACAAAATAAATGCTATGTTGTAGTTCCACAATCGTTTTATAACCGAATAAATCTACAAATTTATTTTATATCTACGATATTGACCAAGTAATATTTATTTAAGAAAACCGTAAACGATGTTCTATTTCTAGGAATAAATAAGGAAATAAGAAATCGTTACTTCATCGAAAGTAAAAATAATAACTGTTAATATTTACAATTTACATTTTTTTAGCTTTTGCAGGCGCCAAAGGCTGTATTACCGACCTGTATTACAAAGCATCAGGAGAAAGAAAGAGGGGGCACAGCAGAGTCGGTTTCAGAAATGAGTAAAAAAATCGTCAGAGATGATTATTCGTAAAATCCAATGAAGAATCGTATTTCTCAGGTTTCGTTACCCAAAAATTTAAAGAAAATCATTAAAATAGGTACAGTAGATGTTGAAGAATTTAAATGTAAAGATTAAAAGGGTGAGCACATCGCGTATCTATGTATAGAATAGAATATCGTTTACAGTTTTCTTAAATAAATATTACTTGGTCAATACCGTAGATATAAAATAAATTTGTAGATTTGTGCCCATAATTATGAAAGTGGTCTAAGTCATTTTATTTGTGTTGATAAATTTAAAGGATTTGTTTTAAATAAAATAAAAAATGTTTTTACATTCTGCAATATTGAAAGTTGGAGTTTTATTGGTCTTGATTAATAAAGAAAAAAATGTATTGCAAGATAAAATGATGCGAGATAACTGAAAATTTCATCTTTTTCAAATCTTGACTTACAAGGGCTCGATACGGTTGATGGGACACCGATTTTCCTCAATCTTTGCACACTTTTAGTAGTCCATTAGGACAATATAATGTGCAAATCCTAAGGTGCACTTCTCAAGCGTTTTCGAGAAAATCGCAATCAAAGTTTGTGATTTTCGACGCGACGCGTGTCTTCCCTGGCGTTACGATGCTTGACAAGCAGCGGCGGCGGCCGAGTGGTTAGCGTACCAGCTCTGTGATCGCTAGGTCGCCGGATCGAATCTACTTGCGTGCAATTTTTTTTTTTTCACTCATTTCATGCAAATTACAATTTAAACCAAATATTACGCGAAAATATATTTATTTTCACGATCTTTTATTACAATAAACATATTTAAAATTGTGGACGAATAAAAGATGAAACGCATTGATTTTAATTCATTATTCTTATTTATTAAACAAATAATTACAAAAAAATAAAAAACAACCAAAGATGATTAAATTTTAATTGCCTAATGCATCTTGGGGATTGCAAATCGTGGGATAATACTCATCATACAAACAGGGGAAGCATAAAGTGCAATGGCATCGGCTACATCTTATGAAAGATGCTTTCCCACATCCACACGGCTTGTTTGGGATATGTACCGGAAAACAAATTTTTAATCTGCCTATAAAAATAAACGTCGCAGGGTTGGCATATTGGGTTACATTTAGGAGGTATCACTTTCAATGTACAACTAGGAACACGTAGGTCATTTCTAAAAATTTCATCATACAATGCAAGGTTTGTATAATAAGTATCATCCCACGATTTGCAATCCCCAAGATGCATTAGGCAATTAAAATTTAATCACCTTTGGTTGATTTTTATTTTTTTGTAATTATTTGTTTAATAAATAAGAATAATGAATTAAAATCAATGCGTTTCATCTTTTATTCGTCCACAATTTTAAATATGTTTATTGTAATAAAAGATCGTGAAAATAAATATATTTTCGCGTAATATTTGGTTTAAATTGTAATTTGCATGAAATGAGTGAAAAAAAAAAATTGCACGCAAGTAGATTCGATCCGGCGACCTAGCGATCACAGAGCTGGTACGCTAACCACTCGGCCGCCGCCGCTGCTTGTCAAGCATCGTAACGCCAGGGAAGACACGCGTCGCGTCGAATATCACAAACTTTGATTGCGATTTTCTCGAAAACGCTTGAGAAGTGCACCTTAGGATTTGCACATTATATTGTCCTAATGGACTACTAAAAGTGTGCAAAGATTGAGGAAAATCGGTGTCCCATCAACCGTATCGAGCCCCTGTTAGACCACATTCATAATTATGGGCACATTTATTCGGTTATAAAACGATTATGAAACTACAACATAGAATTTATTTCGTTTCGTTTCGGCTTGATTTCTAAGCCATCTTCAGACATCTAGAATACAAATATAAATATTGTAATAAAAAAATAAAATGAAGATAATTAAATTCACAATGTTACTATTTGCCATTGGAAACATACAGTAGTTAATAATAAGGAAATGAAAATGATGATGAAATCGATTATGTGTCGCCTGCAAAATCTTAAAAAATGTAAATTGTAAATGTTAGCAGTTATTTTTAATAAAGTTACCCAATAAATAAACCTTATATTCACTTCCTAATGATTTTTTATATAATCCGATTGAAGAATCCTATTCCTCAGGTTTCGTTACCCCAAAATTAAAAAAAAATCGTGAAAATGGGTACAGTAGATGCTGAACAATTTAAATGTAAAGATTAAAAGGGTGAGCGCATCGCGTGTGTATATCTATATATACGATTCTCCTCGCTGCCTCTGTGTCCCCCACCACTCGGCCGCGATCGAGCGTTCAGCCGTTTTTGGTCGACTTTAGAGGCGTTTTTCTCATACTTTAAAATATTTTATCGAAAAACCAGGATATAGGTTTTGTAGTACAAGACCTCAACTATTCAAATCTTTTTTTAAAATAAAAATCGGTCCTACGGTAACGCATACAGGCCCGCCGGAAAAAAGCGCACTCCAAAATTCGGACCGCGATTGTGAAAAAACTAATTATCCGACCATCTCTGTTTTTTTCACATATAAAGAACACATTAATCGCTACTTATTCCCAAAGGATCAGCGCTTCAGCTCAAAAAATGGCGGAGCTATGAATTTTAGAAAAAACGCTGAATTTTCCGGATTTCCCGATTTTTCTCCGTTCCTAATTATCCGATCCAGACGTTTCGGGTCTCATTCTGTAGGTATTTTAATCACCTACATTTTATCTCATTGAAGCACTGACATTGCTGCATTATTTCAAAAGTTATAAACAAAAAACCACGAAAAAGTCGTTTTTTTTGCATTAAATTGTTTATAACAACCACAGGGACCTGAAATTGGAGTGAAAAACATATACCTATTAATCTACGCATCGCCTTTTATGTAATTGCACAGTCGGTTTGCTGTTACTATTTTTGTCAGGAAAAGGCTGTTTTTATTCTCTACCGACTGGCCTACTATGGAAATTACTACTACGGCGGAGAAACCATTCGAACGACTTGCTTTGGACATAGTAGGTCCTCTTCCATTAACAGAATCGGGAAATAAATTCATTATGACTGCCCAAGACGACCTGAAGCTATAACCATGAAGCTATAACCATAGCTAAAACACTAACCCACATATTTACAACATTTGGTATAGCAAAGACATTCCTGACAGATCAAGGAACCGACTTCATGTCAAAATTAATACATGAATTAAGCAAAATTTTTAAAACGAAACATCTTTCCACTACCCCATATCATCCCCAGACAAATGGAGCATTAGAGCGTTCACACTTGACCTTAAAGGATTATCTTAAACATTATATCAAATCAAATCAAACTGACTGGGACGAATATATTCCATTCGCTATGTTTAGCTATAACACATCAATTCATAAATCTACAGGGTACACACCCTACGAGTTATTATTTGGTACAAAGGCATATTTACCTTCATCAATATTACGAGAACCTCGATTTCACTATTCTTATGACGATTACATTCGATCATTACAATTTAAACTCAATACTTCCTTTAAAATCGCGCGGGAGAATATTATATCGAAAAAGGAAAGAAGTAAGGAATATTATGATAAAAAGACAAAGCCGACAGAATTTAAAATTAACGACCTTGTTCTTATTCGCTCACTTCAGACTGCCCGTGGAAAATCGAAAAAACTGTCACAGACAAACAAGGGCCCGTACAAAGTAACAGATATTTTTGATAATCATACTGTCGAAATAAAAATAGGAAAAAAGAAAAAGCGATATCACTCTAACCTCCTTAAACATTATTTTGCAGATGACGACTTTGACGATTCTGACGATTCTGAAAATCTTGCTCCTTCTCCTACTCCTACCCGCTCTTAACCATTTATCACCCTCTAATCCACTCTATACAAATAAACCATTCTCCTCATCGAGTGGAATTTTCTATGATAAACTCGGAGAAGCACGAATTTCAAACTCGAAGTTAACCCTCTTAGCTCATTTAAATGTTTCTTATTTAGAAAATGCTCGAAATGTTTTATCCCATCACCTCCAAATTGCAAAAACATTATGCGCAACTCGAATGAAAGAATCTTCGACAGAGAAGTTAACCGCCTATCATTGCGATCAGACCCTAAATATTATTGATGACGAGATGGACGAAATAGATAATAAACACCAGATCCTGATACAACTAATGCAAATGCCATCATCTCGTGGACGTCGCGGATTAATTAATGGCGTTTCATATGCGTTAAATTTGTTATTTGGTGTTCCTGATGCTGATGATGCTCAGTATTACGAAGATAGCATTAAAACGCTCGTAGATGATAATAAACAAACGCAGACTCTCTTAAAATCTCAGATACAAATTATTTCAAACACAGTAAAAAACTTTAACAATTCTTTGACATCATTGAAAAGCCAAGAAGACACAATGAATTCAAATATAAAAAGAATCAATAATTTCATGACACAAACTCACAACTATATATCAAAGCTTCAATTAGAATCAATGATCACACAACAAGTCTCCACATTACTTAGTTTAACAAATAGAATTTCTCGCGAATTCGAACAATACATAGAAGCCATTAATTTAGGTAAACATAATATCGTATCTCCAATCATAGCTACCCCAAGCATTTTATTGAAAGAATTGAAAGATTATGAAGGCGATTACGATCTTTTGATTAAGCCTGAAAAAGATGACATTTCTCTATTATACAATTTAATTAATCTCCAACTCATATTTGTGAACAAGACTATTATTTTTGCACTCCGAATCCCCTTAGTTAACAAAATGACCTACGATTTATACCATTTGATCCCTCTTCCTGTCCAAAATGGTAATTCTTCTTACTTCTCTTATATTAACCCAAAAAATAAGTACCTCTTACTGTCCCGTTCCAAAACTCAATACTCCTTCACGCAAGATTTATCAGCCTGCAGCGAATACTTATATTGGTGGAAAATATGTATGCGTTCGTCTACATACGACAAGAACAACGGATCAGCCAACCTGCGAGGTCCAACTGCTGTCACCTCACACAACGCAAATACCATCGGATTGCGATGTCACCACCATTAGAGCAGTAATAGAAACATGGAAATACATCAGTCATAATCAGTGGATTTATGTTCTTCAGAAGCCAGTAACCCTTACAATAATTTGCAACGAAGAAAAGGAACACATGGAGGACATCGTTCTTCACCAAACTGGTCTCCTCAACCTCGATCGTCACTGTAAAGGTTACACAGGATTCTATGCTCTTGAACCAATGGACTACGCCAGCAAAAACTTCTCCTACTACGCTCCGGTCGTCAGTATCATACAACATGACTGTTGCATCGATATGCCCAAATTGAATAACTCGGATACGAAGTTACTGGAACCTGTCCATCTCACTAATATAGATCTTACAGATCTCAAGTATGCTTCTAAAAAGTTAAATGAATTCGATAGCATTCTTACAAATCGAATCAATGAGCCATTTATCGTAACACATACGAAATGGTACACAATAGCTATCGGAATTATTGGAAGCGTAATCTTTCTGAGCATCCTGTACAATTGTTGTCGCTGGTGCAGATGTTTAGAACGACTAAGACGTCTCTGCTGTTTTACCAAGGATCCAGTAAATGGCGAGATAATTCCACCTACCATCAAGAATTTCGTCAACTGTACCTTCGATTCAGAAGTCCGTACCGACTACAGACAAAACTTCAGAGATCGCGTGATCTATACAAGGAGACGAAATCGTTCACCCATGACTGCGATTGCTGTTCCAACTACGGATGATTCAGATGAGACTTCATCAAACCAACTACCTGTGCCTCGCCTATGATCGAACATCAAACCTCGTCGAAGCACTACACCGCTTTAGATTAAGATATACATGTACTATTTGATAATTAATTTTTTCTTTAGCAAAAAAAAAAATATTTTTATCACCCTCCTTAACTCTAACGAAATTGACAGGACAAACGCTAGATTAAGATTCATATATATGTGTGTGATTCGTTCATTTTATTTTTGTATGATTGAAAAAAAAAAAATAATTTCTATTTTTCAAACTTAAGGGGGAAGGTGTTGGATGACGCTCCAACACGTGCACTTAGAGATAAGAATTTTATTACTTTTAGGATAAGATGCAGATGCATTTCTTAAACATGCCCTCCATAAATCTTCATTTTTATGGATCACCACCCTAAACCCAAAACCTAAGCAAACACACTCATCGTCAAGCATCCCTCACTGGCCCTCTTCTTATCTTGCAATCCGAAACCCTCCAAGAACTATAAATTTTCGAAAGCGTCACCCCCAATTCCTCAAGGACCCAAAAATGCAAGTTCCCTCCTTTTTCCAGACTCCATACAAACTCACTCTGAAACCAGTCGCGAGATCGGTAACAACTCCGAACTCCCGTGTCTCACTAGCAGTAGACTAGAGTCTCTGAAATTGTATTCCTGTATTTTGTGTAAAAGTATTTTAGTTATAATAAAGACAAGAACTGAACTAAAATATCAAGTGCGGGAATCCAACAAAGGATACAGTCGATCCTAACTCCTTTTATACTCCTCTCAGAGCGTGCGGAAAGCGCTATTTTCCCTTTCCATCGGTCTCTTTACCGTGATTGGTTTTTCCTGACAGAGTTGGCTCATTTGAATCTCGCACATTTCGTGTCGTATTGGAGTAATCCAAATGGCGCACCGTCAGTCGCGCAATCCGCGTCTGCTATAGGCTGCTCACGAGTTTCAAGAGGCAGCCAGATACGCCCTCAGTTGACTCCGCATCTTGACTCTCGGTTAACGATTTTTCCTCTTAACCGATGTCATAACGAATTTTTGTGTTATCGTCGTAACGATTTTTCTCCTTATCGTTGTATCGACTTTATTTCTTAATTTGAATTTGAATTTAGTTCTCTCAGACATCACAGGCGCTGCTGTAACAAGGACAGCCATCTTGCCTGTAGTTGCATCATCGAGTAAGAAAGGTAAAAAGAGAGCGTATGCAATCTATCAAATGTAAAGTGCAAGGTGCATGTGTAGTGAGTGCTTTCTTTAATAAATACGACAAAGAAAACTGTGCTTTTCTTTGCAAATTTGGATAATGCGTTTTCTTTAAAGTTTATTTTATTTATTAATATTAATTTTTAATATAAATTTTTATTGGTAAATCTTTCTTTGCCTCAAAACAGCACGTTCTGTTTTGAGGTTATGTCTTCTATTTCGATACTGATTCTTTGAAATACTTCATAGAATCAGTGTCATGCATTAATTATTATTGTAAAAATGTTTAACAAACTCATCATGTGAGCTCATTAACCTCTAATCTGCAAGCAAATTCCTCATCTAGTGAGTGGAATTTGCTGCTTTGTTCGCCTCATATCGGATGCATATCCGATTTGAGGTTATGGAACTTTTTACAATTATTTATGATTATTTATCATTAACATTGATTATATTCAACCAGCCAATGTAATTCCGATGTATAAATTGATGTTAATTGATCAATTCATTCATTTGTCATCGATTCGACTCATCGAATGAGTCGAACCCTCTATTTTACTTTCCTTGGATCGGGTACATTTCTGTCTCGAGGTTGCATTTTACTTATTTCTCGTTCAATCATCATGAATTCTAAGATCAATGATGATTGAACTTAAAAGATTATTTATTTTGTATAGTTATCAAGGTTCTAGCAAGCTCGACTTGCCGGAACATTACAGTATATATTCTCTCGATGAAAATATTGTTTGAGTAGGTTTGAGATAGTATTTAGTAGGGGTGGCGATATTGAATAGTGTTAATGTACATGAGGTCTGAAGCGAATATAATAATAGCAATAATTAAAGGCCATATCGATGGCTCGGAAGAAAAGAAGCAAGAATTTTTATACTCCAAGGAAAAGCATCAACACTCGGAGCGCTCGGACGAAAATCAGCAATACTTATTGGACTTCGACTAAGAGTAGCAACACTAGAGGCTTTTGACGAAAAGTAGTAAGATTCGCGATCCTTTGACGAAAACTAGCAACATTCATAATGTTCCGAGGAAAACTAGCAACACTTGTAGCGCCACGACGAAAAGCAGCAACAGTCGATGATCTTCGACGAAAAACAACAAGTATTGAGATACCTCTGACGAAAATTAGCAACACTCGTACCGCTTCGACTAAGAGTAGCAACAGTCGTATCACTCCGACGAAGAGTAGCGACAACGGCTACCCTTCGACGAAAAATAGCAACTGTCATGATTCCTCCGACGAAAATTGGCAACACTCCTACCGCTCCGATTAACAACGAAAGGTCTCCAACCCGAGCTCACCGATTTCAATAATTTTTGGATATGCTGTAGTACTCGAAAAAAATAAGAGACACGTATTTTTTTATCTGCTGACATCCACTTTAAAGGGGTGAAAACCACCCCTAAACTTTTATCCGAAAATCGTTTTTTATCATCTCAGCTTCTAATTAATATTTAAAAAAAAAACAAAGTGGAAAATATTTGTCGTAAGAAGTCGAAGAAATGAGGTGTGTTTATGACCCAAGGGGTTGCAACCCTTATTTTATATTTAAAGAAAACTAGATTTCTTATAATTTTTTCCTTCCAAAAAACCAGGGTATGAACTGAAAAAAATAAAGAAAAGCATTTCCGTTTACTTTATCGAATATTTCAGTTGTCGTGTTTCAGGATTTTTTACGCAACCGCCCCCAAATATCGTAAACTACCCCTTAAAGTAATGCATCGCATGTAAATGATGAAACAGTTTTTTTTTCTTGAGATTTATTACACGTGGAAACAATGTAATTTGTATCAGAAACAATCATTTTATAAATTTTTTGCAATATAGTAGTATAGAAGTGGTGATAAAAGTCACTCCCAGAAGTGAATTATTCAATATAACTCAATATTTATTAATATTTTTTAATGGAACTGATTGAAAATTCTTTTTTAAGGAAAGATTTATACCTTATCCTTTATTTATCTCTTATCCCTTATTTATCCCTTATCCTTTTCTTTTTATAATTAAGTTACAGTATCTTACTTTTCAAGGTGTTGACAATAATGGTTATCTTCAAAAAAGTGCTTAAAACATAAAGACTTCTTACACCAACCACATCGTGTAACAGCAATATTGTTACATCCTGCTCTATCGTACCGTACATTGCAAGAATCTCCAAAAGAGAACTCAACAGGATTTTCAAATTTATCTGATTTTTCATTAATGTAACCACTTTTGTACCAGGAATATTTAAACATATTTTTATATCTCGGCGAAGAAAGCTGATTATGAAGTAGAGATTGTAGTTTTATAATGTTATTTCTTAAATGTAAATTTAAAATTTAATTTAAGAAATAACATTATAAAACTACAATCTCTATTGCAAGAATCACCAAAAGAGAATGTAACCACTTTGGTTACATTAATGAAAAATCAGATAAATTTGAAAATCCTGTTGAGTTCTCTTTTAGAGATTCTTGCAATGTACGGTACGATAGAGCAGGATGTAACAATATTGCTGTTACACGATGTGGTTGGTGTAAGAAGTCTTTATGTTTTAAGCACTTTTTTGAAGATAACCATTATTGTCAACACCTTGAAAAGTAAGATACTGTAACTTAATTATAAAAAGAAAAGGATAAGGGATAAATAAGGGATAAGAGATAAATAAAGGATAAGGTATAAATCTTTCCTTAAAAAAGAATTTTCAATCAGTTCCATTAAAAAATATTAATAAATATTGAGTTATATTGAATAATTCACTTCTGGGAGTGACTTTTATCACCACTTTTATACTACTATATTGCAAAAAATTTATAAAATGATTGTTTCTGATACAAATTACATTGTTTCCACGTGTAATAAATCTCAAGAAAAAAAACTGTTTCATCATTTACATGCGATGCATTACTTTAAGGGGTAGTTTACGATATTTGGGGGCGGTTGCGTAAAAAATCCTGAAACACGACAACTGAAATATTCGATAAAGTAAACGGAAATGCTTTTCTTTATTTTTTTCAGTTCATACCCTGGTTTTTTAGAAGAAAAAAATCATAAGAAATCTAGTTTTCTTTAAATATAAAATAAGGGTTGCAACCCCTTGGGTCATAAACACACCTCATATCTTCGACTTCTTACGACAAATATTTTCCACTTTGTTTTTTCAAAAAATATTAATTAGAAGCTGAGATATGATAAAAAACGATTTTCGGATAAAAGTTTAGGGGTGGTTTTCACCCCTTTAAAGTGGATGTCAGCAGATAAAAAAATACGTGTCTCTTATTTTTTTCGAGTACTACAACATATCCAAAAATTATTGAAATCGGTGAGGTCGGGTTTGAGACCTTTCGTTGTTAGTCGGAGCGGTAGGAGTGTTGCCAATTTTCGTCGGAGGAATCATGACAGTTGCTATTTTTCGTCGAAGAGTAGCCGTTGTCGCTACTCTTCGTCGGAGTGATACGAGTGTTGCTACTCTTAGTCGGAGCGGTACCAGTGTTGCTAATTTTCGTCAGAGGTATCTCAAAACTTGTTGTTTTTCGTCAAAGATCATCGACTGTTGCTGCTTTTCGTCGTGGTGCTACAAGTGTTGCTAGTTTTCCTCGGAGCATTATGAATGTTGCTAGTTTTCGTCAAAGGATCGTGAATCTTACTACTTTTCGTCAAAGCGTAGCTAGTGTCGCTACTTTTCGTCGGAGCATAATAATTCTTGCTAGTTGTAATTGAAGGGTCGCGAATCTTGCTACTTTTCGTCGGAGCATAATAATTCTTGCTAGTTGTAATTGAAGGGTCGCGAATCTTGCTACTTTTCGTCGGAGCATAATAATTCTTGCTAGTTGTAATTGAAGGGTCGCGAATCTTGCTACTTTTCGTCAATCTGTAACAAGTGTTGTCGCTTTTCGTCGAAAGCCCTGAGTGTTAATCATTTTCGTCGTATCTTGAATCTTGTCTTTTTTCTTCGGAGCCATCGATATGTTTTGTTCCTAAGATAGAAAGTTAAACCAAGTTTGGTAATTTTGAATGTAAGTAATTTTTAATTTGCGCCGCCTTCGAAAAGGTTATTTAATATAATTTAATATAAAGGAAATAGAAATTTAATGTGTTACTTAGTATATTATCATTTAACATAATTTATTATAAAGGAAATAGAAATTATTTCATATTTTTTATTTTAAAATGTTTTTAAGAAAATATAAAAAACTTTCAAAAGAAAAAGCGTTAAATGAATCTAGATGTCCAAATTTCAATACATCATCAGCTAAATGGAGTAAATTGTGTATATTATAAATCACAAAGCTTTCCATATAACTTTATGGATTCACTAACAAAATATTGTAATAAGTTTTTAGCATATTCATTGTTACATATACAATCACTTTCGTCACATAAAATTCTAATTGCACATTGTAAGCTATTAAAATGATATAAGTATTTGGGTAAAAAATGTTTTTTTAGAGCAAGTGAATCCACATATATAAGAAAAATAAACGTAATTCAGTTGCTTTCCAATGATGTATTTCATCTAAACCTCGAGGTTTTCTCACAAATTCTGAGGGTATCCAGCACTTTATTGACGTTAAATAGGTTGAAATTTCTTCGATCATTTTGTGACAAAATTTAAGTAATGTTTTTCCATCATTATCAACACGCTACCCTTTAACTCACAAATTTATAATTTTTTTTGTAACTCCTAGACACACAAGATGCATATATTCAACAGGAAACTGGGAAACCATACCAATTTCTGTTTCTTCAAATTTGGATTTTCCTATATGATGCTTTTCCTTACGACGCTTAATAAAATTATCGTCAGTGCGTAATGGTGCATCCATTTCCAAAAATCTCATACGGTAGTCAGCATAATCACCCTCTTGGATGCATTTACTGCAACCATAATAGCCAGTATGACCTTTTGTTTGTGTCAGATAAGACCGAGCAGGCGAATCACAGATAACAGCTCTGATTGTAACGTAAAATTGATCATTATTATAGTTAAACCCTGTATTTCGCAAAATATTGTATTCACTGATAAATTCTTCTAGATATTCATCGCAATTCTTTTGCTTTTCGACTCTGTTCAAAGTTATCATTTCTAAATTCAAAACATTTACGTTTCTTATTTCAAATGCTTCATAATCATCTCATATTTACAGTGAATTTATTTCTGAAGACAATTTTGCTTTACCTCAACATCATAACATCAATATTTTGAACAGTCTCTAGATTTAGTTCTCACGGTCTTACATTTCTCACGGTATAATTTCGATTTGAAGACGAAACATTGACGGTTAGTTGGTATCTCTCTATCGGTCGTACAAGTCGATTCGGTACCTTGTACGATTCTCAATAAACGGCTTTGATTATTAATTATCCAAATACTCTTTTGTTATTTCTCTAATCATACAGTACAATCTCCTCTTTCACACATTTCCGGCTCACTCATATCACAACAGACTCCATGGTATACTCCGATTACAAAAGGTAAAGCAATTTTAGGAAAAACTTCCGCCAATATTGGATATAATTGTCTTTTTGAACTTTTTGATATGGGTGAACCAACTATATGAATGTTTATCTAGATATTTCTAGCAAATTGATCTATCCCAATCAGTGGTGGGTAAATGACACGATTTGATTTTTTTTACGTGACACGGTCATAAATGTCATTAATGTCAAAAATGTGTCATAAATGTCATTAATGTCAAAAATTTGAAAAAGTGATAAATTCAATTTTAAATTATTAAAATATTGTAGCGAAAGCCTAAAAAATTAAAAAAATTATTAGGAAGTACACAAATAACTAATAATAAACCATTATCAGATTTTTTTTTCAAGTATAAGTTTTATTGTACGTGCGTACGTACGTGAAGATCAGTAGTTTTTTACTGCAATTTTTAATGTGTAACAAACACGAAAGAAAGCAAGAAAAGAAAGTACTCGAATTTCTAAGAGTTTGACGAGGACACTCCAATTTTTATCTGCAATTTTTAGTTAGCAATATTTAGTTGTTCTGTTCTTGCTAAAAACGTATAGAAGTTTGGTATTATATATTTAATACATTCAATTTTCACGTAATAATTTATACATTTATTTGAAAAATACTTAAACTGTATAAAATGGACGCGCAGAGGTAAGGAATTAAAAACTTAACCTTTAAATACTTAACCCTTGGATATCGTAAAATTTTATTCTCTGATAATCAATTATTGTTTTCAGAAAAAAACGTATCGATGATGCGTTAGCAACATTTTTTTTTGGTTGTAACGTACCTTTCAACAATGTCGAGTCTGAATATTTTATAAATTTGCTGAGAGAACTAAATCCTGACTACTCACCTCCGACAAGAAAGACTTTGTCAAATTCGTTTCTCAATAATCTGTATCATAATTATCTAGATTCTGTCCGATCGGATGAGACGAAAGACGGAATACTTATGTTAGACGGCTGGAAAAATTCCGTAGCGAATACAAAAAATGTTGTTGCACTTGTGCGAACAACTAACGGTCATAATATTTTTTTAGAATCATTCGATTTCAGTCAGATAAGAGAAACGGGTGCAGCTTTAAGCGAGATAGTAAATACTTGCTGTGATAAAGCTCTCCAAGAATTTAATATACGTGTTTATGTTGTTCTTACCGATAACGCGGCCAACATGATAAACATGGGATTAAATGTTAATTTGTGGCATTTGACTTGTAATAGTCATTCTGGAAATCTTCTATTTAAATCACTAACAGACGTTGAATTCGATAGAAAAGTGCATAATGTTGTGCGAGAATTCAAATTTTCCAGCTTAGAATCTCAATTGAAGCAAGAAGGTGGTAAGAAGATGATTATTGCAGGTGAAACACGATGGTGCAGCAAAAGAAATTCTTACAGACGCTGTTTAGAAAACCTACCGATGATGCGCGAAGTAATAAGAAAAAATCAGTTAAAGGCACCAGTTGATCGTTTTCCTTTTAAAAATGAAGTGCTTCAAACTATAGCAGATCAAGAATTTGAAATGAAATTGATAGCTTCGTTATTAAATTATGATCCTGTCTGCGAACTTGTAAATATGTGTCAAAAAAGTGATTGTAGCATAGCTTTTGCAACTGAAAAGTGGCTTAGTTTACAGTTACCATACTTAGAGGGGGAACAATTTGACGATGTGTTAAATAATCGCTTAGATAGAGTAATTAATAAGTATGGACTGTCAGCTAATTTTCTGCACCCTGTATATCAAGGTCATAGATTTTTAAATAACGAACAATACAAAGCTCTAATGGATGATTTTTTTCGAGAAACTTTGAGTGAAGAGGGTCAGAATCAACTCCGAGATTATACTGCTCGACATGGATTTTTCGATGTATTGTTCAACGAAGGCTTTAATTCCTGGAAAATTTTTTGGAGAAGTGCTGAAGCTTTTTATCCAGAACTCTCTCAGCTAGCAAAAAAATTGTTAAGTATACCTGCATCGACTGGAGATTTGGAACGGTTATTTAGCGAATGGACTCTTGTTCACTCCAAACTACGCAATCGGTTAAGTGATCACAGATCAATCAAATTAATTACCTTATATTACAAATTTAGATTCAAACATGCTCATTTCTTATACGAAGAAGAAGAGGAAGAAGACGACGAGGAGTAAAAATAAAAATTCTATGAAAAAATGTAATTTTACAAGTATTATATTTCTAAAACAATTATTACAATTTTTTATACACTTTTAATTTTTGTTTTCATTAACGATTAATAATACCTTTTTTATTAACCCGTTTAATCTGCTGAATATTACATACATATAATCTTATTATAAAATTATTATTCTTTTGTGAACAGAACGTATTTTCAAACATACATTAAATATAAAACATATTACTTTAACAAACACTTAAAATTTTTCTTTACTTAATTTTTTATTGCTTATTTTTTATTTTAGAAAAATTACTTTACATTTTTGGTGTTTATATAAAAATAAATTTTTTATACATCAGTTATTCAAATTAAGAAAATAATATAACTCACAAGCTTTTTGTGGATCCAGGCCACAAAAATTAAAATTTTTATATTCTTTTACACTGTTCGGACATGAAAAAGCTGGTATTTTGTTCAATCTTAATGCAAGTTTAGATAAATCATAATGATTTCTCTCACAAGCGCGCCAAAATACATCACAAGAGTCTATATTGTTCGTGAACAATGTCTCAAATATGCCAGTTTCATCCTCATATTCAAAATAACTTTTCATACCAACTTGCTTAATTTGCTCAACAACAAAGCGCGTAATTTGTTGGTTGTAATCGATCTTTTCTTTGAAAAAGAGACCCTTATACTTTGGATTGAGACGATTCGCAGTTAACGTGACTGCATCGGCAATACTATCAATTATTGTTTTCACAATTTGAGCAATATCATCGCTACAATCATCGTGTAAGAATAAATACCAGTCCTCCAGTTCACAAGCTCTTGAATAATCAATTTTTTGTTCATGTTTTAATTTTTCAATTATAAATCTTAGTACTTTAATGTGATTATTTATTTTATCTTCGATTTTACGATCACACAAAATATTCATTGCTTCGTCAGTTATTGTTTCATCAGTTGTACTAAAAGTTTGACGCAAAGGTCGAAGATTTTTTAAGACGTAATTATGAATCAAAGTATAATTTTCATAATTATTAGCACCAGTTTGATCATAATTAATTAACAAGTCTCCCTTGAATTCGTAGAAGGTTCTTCGAAGATTATCTGATTCTTGTAGTTCTGCAATGATAATTTTGAGCGTACGCACTAAGTCCATATCAATAGCTTGTTTAAAAAAGTTGTCTAGTCTTATTGCCATACCCTGGAACTTTGACACATTTAGATGATTTGGCAATGCCAATTTTACATTTGAAATTGAAGAAAATATGGGAGTTTTGTATTTGACTTCAGCTTCCAATAGCGACTCTTCGCTAAATGACTGGAGCGAATTTTCTTTGTCAGAAATTTTTACAAATAGACATTTGTTTTTTTCACTAAAAGTCGTGCTAATAAAATGTTCTTTTGTTGAATTGATCATCAAAATTCCTGATCCATTGCACTTTAAACTTTTTGTATATTTTTCATACATTTTATCTATTAAATCAACTGAATCTTCTAAAGACGGAAAAGTGTACGATGGTCGAATAAGATGAAACAATCGCTTCCAAGACCCAGACTTAAGAGATGATAATTGTATTTGGTGAAGAAACAATACCTCCAACAAAGCTTCATGTATTTCGCTTAAAGACTCTTGGTTGATTTCATCGAGATAATAATTTATTTGTTTTTTTTTAACAACTCTAGTTTTACCAGTACTTTTTACCGATGACTGAAAATTATTAAATTTTAAAATAAATAGTCATGAATTATTATTTAATACGTATAAATACACAATTTTTCTTGTAATACTTTTTTTTACTTACAATTGGAATTTCTTTGGTAAGATCAAATATAGCGCCAGCGCTATCATCTAAAGACTCATCCATTATCAAACTACTGGAAGCTTTGCGTTTATTCATATCAATTACTGTTTTGTCATTATTATTTTCAGCACTCTGACTAGTTTGGTTATTTAAATCATTTTTTGGCTCATTTTGATAAATTTTTGGCAGCCTTCCGCAAATTTTTCTACAAAAAATACAAAAGAGATCGTTAAATTTAATTATTAATAATTATTCACATACAGTGTAAATTTAAATACGTAAAAATAAAATAATTTAAGTACCTGTGCCCTTCTAACCTCTTTTTTCCTGTGTTAGTCAGTTCATTATTACAAGTATTGCATAACGCAACGAACTGATTGTTCTTGTTTTTTATTCGAGTAAAACCATTTAAGGTATACTCATTGTGTGGATTTCTACCACTACTAACTCCACCCACCATCGTCACTTTTATTTAAAGAATAATGAACAAAAGTAACCCGATCAAGCATGCCGAACGCAATTGTCTTTCTCTCTCCCTCTTTCTTAGAACTTACGAGGTTATCGGTAACACTATAACTCTACACTCTACTGTATGGAACTAGAAGAGGGAAATTATGAAAAAGTTTTAAAAGTTTAGTTGACTATTTAACGATTTGAGGGTTTTTGACATTTATGACACGTTTTGTCATTAATTACCATTTAAATGACATTTTTGACTGACATTATTGACGCGTCAAAAATGTGTTTTTGACACGCGTCAAATATGCTACCCACCACTGATCCCAATAGATTCCACTTGATCAATTAATCCTTTTTTAAACCATAATGAAAATATTCCCCAGGTGGAACAGGACGAATGATTGTACTTTTAGGTGTATTTAGAAAGGTTCGACAATCTTTTGGTAAGTTTTTTAAATCTTATATTGAATCTACTGCAACACGCATTTTTAAAAGAGCCCCTGACGCTGCTTGACTAATATTATATTGGCATTTCCATTGAGCTATTTGACGTCCTAAATCAGTTTGTGAATCTATCCTAGGAGCTTTATTTTGTATACAATCAACATTTTCAACCACTGAACTTTTTTCGTTATTGCCTCCTTGCATCGAAACAGTAATATCTGAACTTTCTACGTTCTTTAGTGATTTTGCTGTATTGTCGATGTTTGGATGTACTTCTATGGAATAATTACTTGCAATTTCAAAATTATTTGAATGTGTCTTATCGATAATATGATTATTAACAGCTTTCACCTCGCAGCTTTGTCGTAATAATCCATTACAACTTCGTTTTATCGCCTATTTTTTTGGCTTTTCGATAAATCTTTAAAATCTTTTCTTGGGAGCATTATTATTATTTCTTATCAATAAATAATATTTTTAATAGATGTAGTTTACCTCGTAGTAGTTGTTTAGTGTAGTATGTAGTTTACTTCGACATAGTGTAACGAATATAAACGTAAACAGCTGTTGTATTGAATAACAAACTTTTAAGGGATCATCACAGTGTGACCCGTCGAAAAATAACAGATTTTTCCGATTTTTTTGTTATAGTCAGGATAAGCTAATCGGTCTGATCTTTTTTTTTACGAATTAAGGGGGTATTCTAGTCTAGAGGCATGAATTTCGGCCGTTTTTCGCCCTTTGTAAAAATAAAACAAAGAATATTTTTACTATTAATTTTTTTATCATACGTTTATTGATACTTTTTATTCCATTCAATTTTTCATGTGTTCTTAAAGTATCAATAAACGTATGATAAAAAATGGATAGTAAAAATATTCTTTGTTTTATTTTTACAGAGCGCGAAAAAACGGCCGAAATTCATGCTTCTAGGCTAGAATACCCCCTTAAGGCACTAATGGAGAATACAAAAAGATTTTTTTAAGTTCATTTATTTATTTTTTAACATCATTTTAATGTCTCGAAAAGTCCGGTGAAAAAAAGGTCCCTTATGGTGTCCCTTATGTTTAAACGCTAATATCTTATGCCTCGAGTGCAAAGGGTTAACATCGGAGAAATTACTATTTACACTGATGTTATCTTTACTAATAGAATTAGAATCAAATTTAGATTCTAACAGAGGTAGTATAACATTTCTTTCCTCTGCTGGGCCTTTGGTTAAAAATCTATTTATCTCTGAATTATTTAATTGTTGATCAAACTGAAAAGACATATTTACAGCATCTGCATAATGTTTAATTTCATTTTGAACGAACTGCTGCTTTCTTCTTTTAGACAAAACGTGTAAGGGTTTAGACATGGCTCCTAACTTCTACTAGACTCTACAACACGATTCTGAATATAAACTATGTAATTATAATTATATATATACATTGTAACGTGGAGATTTTCTCCCGTTACTTCAGTAATTGTTTTTGTTCAGAATTTCGCATTTTTGTTGCCGCTCACGGCTTTCAATTTCAGCAAGGGATTGTTTAAATAATTCGGGTCGAGAAATGAGAGTAGTTGTGCTCAGGAATCTCCCCGAGAACACAAGGAACAGCTGAAATTTAGAAATTGTAATCATACGTAGTACTCGTTATTAGCATTGTATTATCGAAATCTTATTGAAACTGTCGCCTTACTCCCTTACTATTCCCTTTCCTCTGGGCCCCTTGCCAAGAAACTCGCACGAAGATCCGCACAAAACGGAATGGCGAAGAAGACAAGGAAGACCCCAACCAACATCTCCGCGAAAAGGAAAGAGAGGAGAGATCCTACCGATGAAGCACAATGACAGCTCCTATTGGCAGATCTTCCGCTCCGGGGAGGAACAGCGCTATGAGGACTGCTGGGCTAAACCGAGACAGCACTAGCGGTTCTTGACCCAGTGTGGCCCTCTATCGTTATCTTAGAAGATCTACAATGATAACGGGTCGATAAAACTGGGTCACGGAGCCAAATTACCAGCGTTACTGGAAAAATTAATTCCCGAACCGGACAACGCCAGGAGGGCGCTATCGCACCTGAAGAAGGACGCCATAGCCGGGAACCGGCAGAGATTTCTGAGCTATCGCCGAGTGTGTACCTGTTCAATCAGTAGAAAAATTTCGAGTTCAAAAAGTGATCAAAATCAAGGCGAGTGACGTGCCTGCGGTGAGTGCGGTCTGTTCTTGGTACTGCGATTTATTGGCAAGTCCCTCGTACTTCATCCTTGAATAATTTCGAAATACTCCCGTTCCTACCTCCCTTCCGGTCTACGGGGGTCCGTTACGGATCTCGCATTCCGCTACCTTATTGATAGCCTACCCTAAAGGTCATCATCGGACCTATAAATTCGGCTATCCTATCGCACCTATCTTTAATGTTAACTTAATTACTAGAGTATTACGAGTGCAAATTATACGACTTTGTAAGTCCGAGTGTTCCCGGTTTTCGCGTTAGAGGAAAAGTGCCATCGAGAGCACTAGTAATACCCGATACTCTGTTCCTTGTTAGTGAATCTTATTTTAACGGCTACTTTACCGTGTGATATTTCTACTAGATATTTTTGTGAGTTATTGAATTTCGATCCAAGCTAACTATTCCCGAGATTTTTGAATATAGTTTTTTTTTGTTTGTTAATATTGAGTAGTCTTAATAAATTAGTTTACTAAGATTATAGTCGTTTGAGCCTTCCTTTATTTTTAGCTCGAACAACGGACTCCCTCTGAGTGGGTTTCATCGCTCTTCCTGTGTTAGCCCGGGCCCCCTCAGAGGAATTCCGCGTCCGAAATTCGGACTGGCGCCCAACCTTCCGTTCCACATTCCCTTTTTTTGGTTACGAGAATTTTCTTTCAGAATATTGCTCTTTGTTTGTCTTGAATTCTCTGAGTGAGGCATTTGTCCCGCGACTGTGCCAAAAATGCCTAATCAGTTGTAGAAAAAGGGCAGTCGCGCTACAAATTTTTGGCGCCCAACGTGGGGCCATAAAGCCATATACCGCTCATTTTCTTGTTTTTTCTTGCTGAAACAAGTGAAACGTTTTTTTTTTGTGTTTTGTTGCTTATTACTATCGAGAATCTTGTGCATTGATTTACTCCCGTACATGTTATAATTTATAGTGAATATTTAGAGAATTGTGAAATTTCTAAAACAAAGATTTCGCGTTAGTATTCGAGATATTGTCACGTTGTTGGGGATAACTCGAAGAGTTCCAACCTATACCGCGTCCTTGAAATAGTAAGCGTTGTTTGGATTTTTTTTTGTTTCATTCGCTCCGCGATATACTGACGCCTTTATTATTCGAGTTGCTTTTCAACGTTCCTTGAAATACGAAATAAATATTCTGTCGACGAAATAATACGCTACTGATTATAAGAATATAATTCGGAGATTCCTAGAAGTTATTCTACAGTTCTAAATTGTCGTTTTGCGTTAATTATTTCTCGCGTTCGAAACTTATATCGAGACGTTCAATTTCTTTTGGAGCTCCCGTATCTCTCTCGAATTAAATTTAACTTGAAAGATAATTAATTCGGAAGTTGAAATGGCGACGGGCGGAGAATATTTCTCAGATGACGCTCCCGAAGCGATGAAGACGGTGGAAGAAGCCACGCGTTCCTTTGTAAACGCCCTTTCTCCCGTCGAATTATTCCGTACTTTAGATCTGCGCGGGTTAAGCACCGTAGGCTCGTGGGAGGAAGTACAGGATAGGTTATTACGCCATACCCTGCGTCGAGAGCTGGAGACCTCCGAGGTTCCATGGCGTCCCGAAGTGGACGAGAGGGGTGATTTCCCCCCCTTCTCTTATCTCATAGGGATGAGGGAACGTGGAGTTCGAGGACTCCATACCGCCCCTTCGGTAGAACCCTTGGTTCCTCCGAACCCTGTACCTACCGTGGCGTTAACGACGGCTACGACCACCACTGTTACCACCACGGTAACACGCGTATCAGCTACCGAACAGGGGAGATCGAACCCCGAACCGATCCCAAATCTCCCTACCGGACAATCTATGGGACTGTGGGAGGACCCTCTCACCGTGGTAGAGAGGACGTTAGCCGAACTCTCCCTTCAACTGGCAGAGTATCGAACTCGGAACCCAAGACCGAGCTCCCTTGCAGTCCCTAGTCGCGTAACGTTTGAAACTAATATTCCCGATCCAAATGTACTCCCGAGAAATACCTCGCGAGACCGACGAAAATTACATCGTTCCCGACGTAATATTTTGAATAGTACAAGGATCCTGCCTGCAGCTCCCACAACTTTCCGTGATCAAGATACGCAAACGGACTCAAGCATAAGCGACGGAGAAGATCAGCACAGCCGCAATTTTGACAATTCCTGTTGGCGGACTTCACCGTTTGGGACCACCACTTTCTCAACTACCGGAAAAGCTTACGATGTCTTGAGGAAATGGAATATCTCGTTCGCGGGGAAATCCAAGGAGGACCCCGAAGACTTCATAGCCAGACTAGAAGAGTGTGGAGTAGCTACCGGTCTTACTCCCGCAGATATCCTAAGATCGATTCCCGCCATCTTAAAAGGAAATGCCAGTTCCTGGTACCGGAGCGAAAGCCACACTTGGAACTCCTGGGACGGTTTCCTACAGGCATTCCGGCAACACTTCTCGAGCGACGAATACCAAATCCACCTCTTGAACTACGTCCATAGGCGAACGCAAGGGGAAAAGGAAAGAGTTGCAGATTATATTGCCAAAATAAAGGTCGCCATGGATCATCTGCGACCCTGCCTTAGCTTATCGCAACAACTGGACCTGGCGTATTTTAACCTACACCCCCGCTATCGGAAGGATATTAAAAGAAGGGATGTGTCCAGTTTTGAGGAGCTCAAGAAGATAGCCAAAGAAGTGGAAGCCTCGATCAAAAGTGAAAAGGATTACCGACCTCCTCCGGATATTGCCGATTGTGTACTCCCGAGTACCGCATATGTTTCCGAAGAACTACCGAAGAAGAAGAAGAATCACATTGCAGCTGTAAAGACTCCTGTGGCAGATAGTACCTCTGGAGAAGGGAAGTCACCTTCGACTCGACGAAGAAGTAGAAGGAAAGACCTAAGTGGGAAAGTATCGTTAACTGACCCCCTTAAGTCAGACACATCGGAAGAGAGCACTACGTCCGCTAATGATTGGAAGTGGAAAACAGCTGCGATCCGAGCTACCGCTCAGAAGAACGTACGTAGATGTGCTACACGTTCCCCGAATCTCCCGAATACCGTAGTATCCCCGGCTGATTTAGCCGAACAGGCTGCTGGACTATGTTCTATCTCTCCAGCTAATCCATTGGACAGAGGAGCATTCCGAGAGAGGCGAAACATCGCCGACTGCTTGGACTCCATTCGAGATCCAATGGACTCCCGTCACTGTACCGCCACTATTCCCGCTACACAGGACCGCTCAGTATCCACGAGTGCATCAACGATCCGCAACCCTGCAAAGTGTTGGAACTGTGGAGGCCCACATAAGTACTCTCGATGTACCGAAGCGCCGAAGAAGTTTTGTAAGCGGTGCGGCACAAAAAATGTTACGATTAAGGAGTGTCCCCGCTGTGGACAGGATTGGAAGAAGAACTGGCGGGACCCGAAAACAGCAAAGAGTATTTATCTCGATTCCGACCGACCTGTACTCCGGTACTCAGCGTCAAAACTCCCGCGGCGCAACCCGCTTCCAGCTACTATAAGGATATGAAGTTGTTATCTTCTAATCAGAAGAACTTCTCGGACATTCTCGTTACGTTGAGTTTTGCACAGCACTCCCGTGATTACCGGTATAAGCACAAGATTCTCGAGTAATTCGACATATTAGTTATTGATTGTGTAGGACTAAAATCTGAATACTAAAAATCCGTTACTCTATACCACCGCACTTCATTCCTTCTTACCTACATGCCTTGCCATGAATTGCAGGTCTAAGAAGTCAAAGTGTATTACTGGCCGTCTCTCAGCGAGCACGTCCAGTCTAAGTGGGGGGGGATTTGTAACGTGGAGATTTTCTCCCGTTACTTCAGTAATTGTTTTTGTTCAGAATTTCGCATTTTTGTTGCCGCTCACGGCTTTCAATTTCAGCAAGGGATTGTTTAAATAATTCGGGTCGAGAAATGAGAGTAGTTGTGCTCAGGAATCTCCCCGAGAACACAAGGAACAGCTGAAATTTAGAAATTGTAATCATACGTAGTACTCGTTATTAGCATTGTATTATCGAAATCTTATTGAAACTGTCGCCTTACTCCCTTACTATTCCCTTTCCTCTGGGCCCCTTGCCAAGAAACTCGCACGAAGATCCGCACAAAACGGAATGGCGAAGAAGACAAGGAAGACCCCAACCAACATCTCCGCGAAAAGGAAAGAGAGGAGAGATCCTACCGATGAAGCACAATGACAGCTCCTATTGGCAGATCTTCCGCTCCGGGGAGGAACAGCGCTATGAGGACTGCTGGGCTAAACCGAGACAGCACTAGCGGTTCTTGACCCAGTGTGGCCCTCTATCGTTATCTTAGAAGATCTACAATGATAACGGGTCGATAAAACTGGGTCACGGAGCCAAATTACCAGCGTTACTGGAAAAATTAATTCCCGAACCGGACAACGCCAGGAGGGCGCTATCGCACCTGAAGAAGGACGCCATAGCCGGGAACCGGCAGAGATTCCTGAGCTATCGCCGAGTGTGTACCTGTTCAATCAGTAGAAAAATTTCGAGTTCAAAAAGGGATCAAAATCAAGGCGAGTGACGTGCCTGCGGTGAGTGCGGTCTGTTCTTGGTACTGCGATTTATTGGCAAGTCCCTCGTACTTCATCCTTGAATAATTTCGAAATACTCCCGTTCCTACCTCCCTTCCGGTCTACGGGGGTCCGTTACGGATCTCGCATTCCGCTACCTTATTGATAGCCTACCCTAAAGGTCATCATCGGACCTATAAATTCGGCTATCCTATCGCACCTATCTTTAATGTTAACTTAATTACTAGAGTATTACGAGTGCAAATTATACGACTTTGTAAGTCCGAGTGTTCCCGGTTTTCGCGTTAGAGGAAAAGTGCCATCGAGAGCACTAGTAATACCCGATACTCTGTTCCTTGTTAGTGAATCTTATTTTAACGGCTACTTTACCGTGTGATATTTCTACTAGATATTTTTGTGAGTTATTGAATTTCGATCCAAGCTAACTATTCCCGAGATTTTTGAATATAGTTTTTTTTGTTTGTTAATATTGAGTAGTCTTAATAAATTAGTTTACTAAGATTATAGTCGTTTGAGCCTTCCTTTATTTTTAGCTCGAACAACGGACTCCCTCTGAGTGGGTTTCATCGCTCTTCCTGTGTTAGCCCGGGCCCCCTCAGAGGAATTCCGCGTCCGAAATTCGGACTGGCGCCCAACCTTCCGTTCCACATTCCCTTTTTTTTGGTTACGAGAATTTTCTTTCAGAATATTGCTCTTTGTTTGTCTTGAATTCTCTGAGTGAGGCATTTGTCCCGCGACTGTGCCAAAAATGCCTAATCAGTTGTAGAAAAAGGGCAGTTGCGCTACAGTATATATATATATGAATATTTAAGGTGTGTGTGTTGTTTATGTTAGTAGCTGTCATTGCTTGGAATGATGAGTCGGGTGTGTAATAAATGTCGCCTTCTATATTTTCTCTGTAAAAGTGTGTTCTCATGTATGTGTCGTTTAGTTTTACTTTTTGTTTATGTGGTGTGTGTGAATATGTTCTGGTTTTTAATGTTGTTGTTTGTGGTCTTTGTTTTGCGGCTGTCTGTGGGTCACGTGTGTATGTGTATTTGTCTTTTGTCGTGGTCCAGATTATTTCTTGTTTACTGTGCCCTTTTTGTGTTTCCTTTGTTTTAGTTTTCTGTGTTTCCGTTGTTTTAGTTTCCTGTGTTTTCTTTGTCTTAGTTTTGTTCTGTAGTTTTAGTATGTTCAGTCTTTGTTCAATTTCTGCGTGTAGGTAATTAAGTTTGTCTTGTTCGTCTGCCTGTTTTGAGCTACAGGGTCTTGTCTCGTTTTCGTCATTCGTCGCTTTATTTTGTTCATATTTGTCTATTATTTGTGGTAGTGCCTGTATGAAGTTGAAGACTGATAGTCTTTGTGGTATTTCTGTGTTTTCTTTGTCCAATTTTTGTGGTTTTTCGTCGTGTTTCTTCCATGGTTTTGTACTGTGTTTGTCTTTTTTATCTTTTATTTCAAAATTGCGTCTGTCCATTTGTGTTTGTGGTTTTGTGTTGGGTTTGTCTTTTTTGCTTGTTGTTTCGGTTTTACGTCTGTTCCTTTCTCCTTCTTCTTCCATTTCTGTCCATTTGTTATTGAAAATATATTTTAATGTAAATGTCATTTGTGTCAAAAGGTGTAAAAGTGTTGTTTGTATAAAAGGTATGTCTTCGTCTGGAGCGTCTCGTACGGCTCGTCGTATTTCGTCAATGTCTTCGTCGCTTTGTCTTTTTCTGTTTTGTCTATCCATAGTGTTTGTGTGTTATAATATTAATAAAAAAAAAGATGTAATTGCAAGATGCAGTGTGTGTCGTGCCCTTGTCCTCTGGTGTGCCTTCTGGTTGTCTTTTTATTTTGGTGTTGCTCTGTAAAAATGATTATATTTTGTGGTAATGGAATGATTTCTAGATGGTTTCGAGCAGTTAGTTGTCCAAGGTTCTGTCTTTGGTCCATAGTCTGTATCCATTGTGTCTGATTCTATTTATTGTGCTTTATTTATTATGTTTTGATACAATTTGTGAGTAATACATGCAATAATAAGCAATTTACAAAGTTTCCTGGAAATACGATATTGCTTTGCGTCTTTCATATTCGATTTGGGGTCGTATATTTTCGTGGTTTACAATAACTGTCGGAGGTTGTCTTGGTAGTGGTGGAGGTTCGCGTAATTCTATGTTTTCTATTATTTTACGGGGTATGTTAATTTTCCTTAATTTTTTCTTTTTTGATAAGCATGACAATAATTTACAAAGTGATCTTAGTTTACTAAACATTGAAAATTTCCATGCGAGTCCTAAAATGAGCAAGATAGCTCCCATTGATATTCCGGAGTACAGTAAGCTACTTTCTAGTCAGTCAAAACGTTTTTTATATTGTCGGTCTTTAGCAATGCCTTTTGCTTTTGATATGATTGTTTCAAAACTTGTTTCTAATTGGGCGTCTGGTAAATGTAATTTGTTTACTAGAGATTTTTGTTCCTCTAGTACGTCGGTCAGGTTAACGATATCACTGTAGTCGAATGAATTTTGATAAATTTTCGATATATTTAATGTTTCGGTCGAGAATACTGTAATGTTCTTAAGCGTCTGAATTTCTCTGTATGGTAACAAATCTTTGTTTTTGGTCTTTGCTTCACATACTGAACTTAGTTGTATTATTCCTGTGTTTTCTATCGTTGTACTAATTGTGTCCTTGTTTTTGCAAATAAAGTGTATTGTTTCTGTCGCGGGGGTCGAAAATATCCATGTATTGGAGTCGCGAATCCTAGTCCATTGTGTTCTTTTCAGAATTTTTAGTTCAATGTTACAAATTTTGAAGTTTGAAAATTGTGGATTTGCTAACAATTGTATCTCACATTCACTTCCATCGTCAAAATGATTGGGTCCGAATTGTAAACAAATGTATTCTTGATTAAATTTTTTGCATTTTTCCAAGTTGTCATTGTCTATTGTATAGTATTTTTCAAAACTGGTCGAAATTGCTGAAAATGTCGTGGTTGGTTTTATGTATGCGAATTCAGCACCATACGGTCTGTCATACTGTCTGACTGGAACCGAAATATGTTGGTATAATTTGAATTTTTGAAGATTTAACAATGGAATTTTGATAACATAGACTATTGTTTGTTGTTTATGGAATATCGTCAAGTCTGCGAGTTGTAATAAGTCTGCTACGTTAGCTGTTTCAACAGGGATTGGAAATTCCAGATTTGGTTCCGATTTCTGAATTGCTTGTGCATTTCTGATTGTTTGTTGTCTCGTTAATACTTTTGGATGGACTTGTCCGTTTTTGGCGAATAGCAAAATATCGATAAAAGTGTTTATATCGATCTCGTATTCTAACAAGTCGGATTCGATTATGTTTACACATTGCAATAATTCTTGTTGTATTTCAAGAATATGAATGTGTTTAGCTGTAACGTAATTCGTGCTATTGATTTTGATTGTTAAATTTACCAATGTATTACCAAGATTGTGAATTTGTTTTCGTACGGTATCAAATTGTGATTTTATAATATGTGTTTGGTTTTGTACCAGTTCTGCTAAATCGTAAGTACTATTGGAAATTGATTCCATTTGGCTAAAAATTTTGTTTCCGTCATCTTCGTCTAATGTTCCATATAATTTTTTGTAAATTTTTCCGATGGAACTAAAGATTGCTCTTTTGTTTCTGGTGTTTTTGTCTATTTGAACTAATTCGTATATTACGTCGTGTATGGTTAGGACGTTGTTTAGTCTGTGTTTTATATTATGTATTTGATTTTGTATTGTGCAGTCTTTTTCTAATTTGTTCCAAATATTTTGTGCGAAAATGAGGTTATGTAGTATGGTGTCTCTTCTTGTAAGTAGTTCTTCCGTGTTGATGTAAGTAACTAAAGTCCATTTCGTATGGTACGTCCGTAGTAGTCCTAACAAGGGAACCTTGCGAGGTGTCCCCCTCCGATTTGGATGAAATTTGGATATGTTGTAGTGCTTTAAAATCTAAGAGACACGTATTTTTTTTTATCGGCCAAAAAACGGTTTAAAGGGGTGAAATCACCCTTCAAAGTTGGGTACCTCAAGGGGTAAGAATGCAGTTGCACCTAGAAAGGGTTGCCCAAATTTAATGCGACAAAAACTAAAATACTCCTTATGAAAAGTAATGAAAAGCACATGTTAAATTTATGAAAAAAATTTCTTCCTAAGGGGTGAACCACCCCTCGATTTTTCTATTTCTCACCCCAATGAGCAAATTTACTAACAAATTTCGATAAAATATGCACAATTTAAAAGTAGAGGTCAAAATACAGTTAACCTGTTTTTGCTCATTGACAGGGTAGCAACATTAAGGGGGTAAACTACCCCTTTTAACACTTACACGCTATCTTTCACACGCAATCGGTTATTTCGCCATTCAAACGTGCAAAATCGATTGAAAATATTTTCCTCTTGAAAAATCCGTGATCCAACCCCCAATAACCGAGCTACCCCTAATTAATTAATTAATTTCGAATAATTAACAGGGGGTACCTCATACACTCCTCGTGTTACTAACGCTGATATCGAAAAATTAGCACTAAACGGCTATGAAACTTTTACCTTACTCTTCAGTATATTTGCTGGAAGTACTTTTATGGGGGTAAACTACCCCCTTTCGCATTAACGTGTCACCTTTCACACGGAATCTGTTTTTTCGCCATTCAAATGTACAAAATCAATCGAAAATATTTTCCTCTTGGAAAATTCGTGATTTGACCCACATAACCGAACTACCCTTAATTAATTAATTTATATTAATTACCAGGGGGTTCCTCATAGACTACTTGTTTTTCAAGAGCTATGAGACATTCAACAGCTATGAAATTTTCGTAGTACCTTTTTACATATTTAAGCGATAAACTATCACCTTACGCCGTTATGTACCATCTTTTTTACCGAAACACTCTTTTCGCACTTTCCCCGTTTGTTGAATTAAAAAAAAAGTAAAAATACATGTTTATAAAGCAGCAACGCAATAACGTTATTTTCTATTCGTCGGAGATATTTTAACCCAGTTCTTTGTCAACAAATCATATATGTATGAACTGTTTATTATAGATAGTAACTTTATCTCGTTAAAACACCCTTATTTCTTATGATATTAAGAGCTGTAATGAGAAAATATTCGTTAATGGTAAGACTGCCAGTATCATCATGTGACCATGTACTGCAAGTTATCTGTTTCATAAAATTCTACAGTATCGTAACATAAAGATAAGATAAAGTAAACTGGAGATATCTTTGTTCAGTGAATACAACATAACAAACCGACCAAGTATATAAACCGCATAAAATCGCTGCATTCGCAATGTGCACTTGTTCTTTCAATCGTAAAGTCGAGAAATAGTTCATTATGAAAGTGAACCCGATAAATGTTATAAAACTTCTTTTGGCTACATTCGAAGTCCTAAATATCGCAGAGACTCCAGTGAATAATGCTGAAATAGAACTCAAGGAAAATTTCGAAAAAATTATGATTTATTCTATGGGTGATTACAATGCTGTTGAAGTGATAAGTAAAGAAACGCTAGATTTTCAAGAGCCGTTTAAAGAACATGAAGCTCAAGCTATTGAGGATAATGAGATGGAAGATCCAATTCACACATATCTCGATACTTGTTCTGCGGATGAAGAAGAGTTAAGTTACGATTATAAAAGCAGAGCAGTGGAATTCTGGAGATCGGGTAAGAAGAAAAATTATAGCGTCGATACAGTAAAAAAGAACTTCAAGAAAGTACAATCTGTTCGACAGTTAAGAAGATGGGCACATCAATTGAATAAAGGAGGAACTTACAAAGAAAAATTAATGAGAATCAGTGAATTTACATTAACGAATTTGCGGGAGGCTCTGGATGCTGGTGTGATTGTTCACGATATTGACCTGCAAAGATGGGCATTGCACGCTAAAAAAGAGATAGGGTTTCAAGACTTTCGATTCAAAGCTTCTCCTAGTTGGCTTTTGAAGTTTAAGAAAACGCATCGAATCGTATCCAGAAAAATTAATAAATTTGTTACAAAGAAAACTATAGAAAACCGGGAGAGTTTAGCAATAAATGCTGACAGTTTTGTGAATGAGGTAAAAAAACATATTGAAAAATATGGGCAACAAAATATATATAATTCTGATCAAAGTGGTTTCCAACTCGAAATTGATTGGTCGAACCTTAAGCGATGAAGGGGTTAAAAATGTCGAATGTGTTGTTCAATCTGTATCTGCAACAACGCATAGCTATACAATACAATCCATAATAAGTGCCGATGGAAAATTGCTTTCCCCTCTTTTTATTGTTCTTAAAGAGCCAAAGGGTGTGTTTGGACCGATTGTTGAAAAGCAAATATTCAAACCAGAAAATGTTTTTATAACAGCATCCAAATCTGGAAAATTGACTTCAGGTATGTACATAACAAGTGAAATACAAGAACTTAAATATACGTTTATTTTATAATAATAAAATATTAATTTTTGTTTGCAGATCACTTCAAAATTTTTTTGGAAAAAGTTTTGTTTCCTAATGTTGGTTATGATAGTGTGCTATTGATCGACTCTTGGAGTGAACATTGTTCAAAAGTTGTTAAAGAAGCGACGCCCGGAGACAAAAATTTAGTTACACTAATAATACCAGAAGGTACTACTGGAAAGATTCAACCACTGGACGTGTTTGGATTCAGGATATGGAAGAACTTTGTTAGGCATTTTTCTGATAGCGTATTGCTTTTCAATTCTGATATTAATTTACACTTGAGGAATAATATAATTAAATTACAATCTCTCACGCATAATCAGCTTTCATCTCCAAGATATACAAATCTTTTCAAATATGCTTGGTTCAAAAGTAATTACATAACAACAAAACCAGAACATTTTGACAATCCCGTTAGTTTCGGTTTCAGTCAATCCTCTAAAGCATCCTGTGAAATACCAGGTTGTAATAATGTAGCTATTATAAGATGCGCATGGTGCAAGAAATCTTTGTGTTTAAAACATTTTTTTGAAGATTACCATTATTGCAATACTTTTGAACCACGATTGTATTGCATACAGACAGCGATTTGTACACAATATACACAATGAATAGGAAATAAAAAAGTGATTAAACAGGCATTTTATTTCTTTAAATATCGGTAATGAATCGCTTTAGTGATTGATAATGAATCATGAATTTGCTCATATAAGATAAATTACATGCAATGCAATAATAAAAATTCTAACACAAGTACTTCATACAAATGTACTAAAGAGTAAGGCAAAAGTTTCATAGCTGTTGAATGTTTCATAGCTCTTCAAAAACGAGTAGTCTACGAGGAACCTCCTGGTAATTAATAGGAATTAACTATTATAATTAGGGGTAGTTCCGTTATGGGGGTCAAATCATGAATTTTCCAAGAGGAAAATATTTTCAATTGATTTCGTACATTTGAATAGCGAAAAAACAGATACCGTGTGAAAGATGACACGTTAATGCGAAAGGGGGTAGTTTACCCCCATAAAATTACTTCCAGCAAATATACTGAAGGGTAAGGTAAAAGTTTCATAGCCGTTTAGTGCTAATTTTTCGATATCAGCGTTAGTAACACGAGGAGTGTATGAGGTACCCCCTGTTAATTATTCGAAATTAATTAATTAATTAGGGGTAGCTCGGTTATTGGGGGTTGGATCACGGATTTTTCAAGAGGAAAATATTTTGAATTGATTTTGCACGTTTGAATGGCGATATAACCGATTGCGTGTGAAAGATAGCGTGTAAGTGTTAAAAGGGGTAGTTTACCCCCTTAATGTTGCTACCCTGTCAATGAGCAAAAACAGGTCAACTCTATTTTGACCTCTACTTTTAAATTGTGCATATTTCATCGAAATTTGTTAGCAAATTTGCTCATTGGGGTGAAAAATCGAAAAATCGAGGGGTGGTTCACCCCTTAGGAAGAAATTTTTTTCTTAAATTTAACATGTGCTTTTCATTACTTTTCAGAAGGAGTATTTTAGTTTTTGTCGCATTAAATTTGGACAACCCCTTCTAGGTGCAACTGCATTCTTACCCCTTGAGGTACCCAACTTTGAAGGGTGATTTCACCCCTTTAAACCGTTTTTTGGCCGATAAAAAAAAATACGTGTCTCTTAGATTTTAAAGCACTACAACATATCCAAATTTCATCCAAATCGGAGGGGGACACCTCGCAAGGTTCCCTTGTAAGTCTTCTGAATATAGTCCAGGATTTTTATCCAATGTAGTTATTTTAAAAGTCTCATCTTGGCCTACTGCGTATGCGATAGACCTGAAACATAGGCCAATTTAATTTTATCTATATGTACTATTTTTGTTTTTTCGTCGTTTATTTTCAGTTTATCGTTATGACGGTCTGTTATTTCTAAAATTTCGTACGGTCCTACATATTCACTGTCGAATTTCGTTTTCTTTGGTTCTCGAAGTAGAAATACTAATTGTCCTACTTTGAACTCTGGGTTTTTAACATTCTTTTTGTCATAGTAAAATTTCGTTTTTTGTTTCGATTTCTCTATTGTCCTAACAGCGTCCGTTTTTAAGTCCTTTAGTTGTCTAATTAACTGTACCAAATAGTCTTCGTATGAAATAATTTTGTCGTCCGGAGGAAATTCTGAAGGAATTCTAGGCTTTTTACCGAAAATCAATTCAAATGGTGTGAATCCTGTAGATTCATGGATACTGGAATTGTATGAATACATGGCGAAGGATAGCCACTCGTCCCATTCGCGATTTTTGTCTATGAAGTTTCTTAAATATTCTTTCAGTGTGTGGTGGCTTCTTTCTAATGTTCCATTTGATTGTGGGTGATACGCTGTCGTTGTGTATTGTTTAATTTTGAATAAGTCTGCAAATTCCTGTAGGGTTTCAGACATGAAATTTCGTCCTTGGTCTGATAACATTGCCTTTGGCGGTCCGTAAGTACAGATAAATGTACTGGCTAATGCTTTAGCTACGTCGGTAGCTGTAATATTTTTTAAAGGTACGCCAATTGCATATTTGCTAAGTAGGTCTATTATTGTTAAAATTTATACGTTTTCTGTTTTTGTTTTTGGTAACGGTCCGAAAATGTCAATAGCTATTTTGTCGAAAGTATCAGTTGGTGTATCTGTTATTAGCATCGGTGCTTTGTTTTTTACTCTTACCAATTTATTTTTCTGACAAGTTTCACAGTATTTTATAAAATTTTGAATGTCTGTTTTCATTCCGATCCAGTAATAGTCAAGTAAGATTCTGTAATATGTTTTGGTGATTCCTTTGTGTCCTCCAATAGCCGAAGAATGATATTCTTTAATAATTTGTGCTCTGTCCTGTGTAGCTGGAATGTTTAATGTTCATTCGCAAAGTATTATTTCTATTTCTGAATTTATCGTCATTAGTCGCAAGTACGTTTGAACATTTTCCCAACATGCGTCACTCATCATTTCACCGTCTTTTTGGTTTGCGCATGAACAGATTTGCAATTTTTCTAATTCTGTTAAAATGGATTCCAGGCATTTTTTGATATTTGGTAGTATTATATCGTCTGAAAAGTGTTGCTTGCAGATTAGTCCGAAATACGTCTTTGTACTTTTACGAGTTGTTATTACTGTTCCAATTGTCGGTTTCTGTTTCAATAAAGTTATTTGTTTCATGTTTGCTTTCTCTGCCAAAGCTTTTTCTGTTTTTGTATTGAAGGAACAGTCAGCTGACATAAATAATGCTATATTTGTTCTTTCCGAAATTACATTTGATTGCCTAGTTTTTACATTGTTTCTAACTGTAATGTCTTCTGTGATTTTTGTTCTGCTTCTTGTTTCCATTGGTTCTTGTGATAATTTCGTCGTTTTTCTGTGGTACGAGGTTGGTTGATAATCTTTGTCCGATATATCCATAGCCAAAAAGTCATCTTTGTTTGTTAATCGTGTCGTTTTCGCTGTATGTTTATCTGGAGAGCGAAAATTTGGAGTTACTTCTGGTGTCAGAGTTTCTTCGGTTAGTCTTTCAGGAGACCTGAATGTAGGACTCGGCGTTTCCTCAGTTTGAATTTCTGGGGATCTAAATGTTGGAGTTACTGGAGCATTGTAGTCTTGGTTTTTCGGAGTTTGGTTTGTACGCAACAGTATTTCTTCCATCTTCTTTATTGGATCCTCAGCGCGAATTCTTGGCGGGCTGGCACCTATTCCGGCGAATTTCAGTTCCGGGTCCCCTTCCTTAAATATTTTTATTTCATTTAGGCTCTCTTTATCGGTCATTTTATCTTTTTCTTCTTTTATATTCATTTTTGGGTTGACCCTTTTTTCTTTTATTACCGGTTCATGCATTTCTGCCCGTGTTTTGATTTTTGGCGCTTGTTCATCCTCTGAAGAATCTTCTTTTTCCTTTATATCTTCTTTTCTTGTTGCTTCTTTTTCTTTGCTTGTCTCCTTTAATTCCAATTGTTGCAGAAATTCCTTCTTTTCCTTTGTATTTTCTTTTCTTTTTAGTTTTAATCTTTTCAATGGTTTCTGTTTCCTTTTTATTGTTATTTGTGTGTCTTCTGTTCCTTTTGTGACTTCCCATTCGTCACTGGATTCGATGTCCGTATTATCAATTTCCCAAATTTCTTGGTCCGTGGTGTCACTAAAGTTTGACGAAGTATCGGATTCGGCAGCTAATTTCGGTCTCTTCTGGTCCTGTTCCGAGTCCATAGAGTCGTCCACATGTGGTCTCGTTTGAGGTTGATGGTATTCCTTAGTTCGTTTTTCTTCGTTACCAGTTGTTTCGTCAGTGTAGATTTCTCTGCTTCTAATAGGCATAACGGATGCTGTTGTCGGATTTCGTAAAAGTGCGTCTGCTACGTAATTTAGTTTACCTGGTTTATGTAAAATATCGAATTCATAATCGTTGAGTATTGTCTGCCAGCGTCTAAGTTGTTGTGGAGGATTCTTTTTACTAGTCAAGTATGTTATCGCTCTGTTGTCTGTTATTAACGTAAATTTATTACCATAAAGGTATGGTCGGAAATGTTCTACTGCTTGCACAATCGCAAGCAGTTCTTTTTTGGTCGTGTCGTAATTTAATTCGGCTTTTTTGAAACTTTTTGAAAAATATGCTATTGGATTATCAAAGTTGTCGTGTTCTTGACTAAGAACTGCTCCCATAGCATAATCTGAAGCGTCCGTTGTTAATTTAAATGGTTTGTTAAATTTTGGAAATTTTAGTATTGGTTCCTTTACGATTTTATTACGTAGTGTGTCAAAAGCGTCCTGTTGTATATCAGTCCATTGGAATTTTACGTTACTTTTTAGTAATTGGTTTAGACCAGTGCTCGGAATTAGTTGCACATTTCGGCCCGATTCCGGAGTCACCGTCTACCATACCCCTACCAACGCTGTAGTCTTGACGACCGAGCAGCCGGTCGAGCGCTTGACATTGTTTTTCAGGGGCGCCCTATGATAAATATGTTTGGGTCCATCCAAATTTATTAATATTATGTTTAGACCTTTAAACACCTTTTATATACACGTATACTACTCACAAAAATTAAGGGATATTATTAAAAAAATCCAAATTTTTGGGTGATTCTCAACAAGGAATAACTCAGAGAATAATCGTCGTATAATAAATTGGAAAGAAGGAAATTGTAGCCTTAAGTCTCTAGTTTTTAATTTCAGTAGTAATTTTCGTTAATATGAGCGGTTCACGAGTGATCGTAAGAAAACCAATAGGAAAAAAATTTTCCGAATTTCTTGTCATCTACAAAACGGTCTATGGCCTTGAGAAAAAAGTTTTGGTTACGGTGGCGTAACCAGAACTTTTTTTTGAAGACTGTAAACCGTTTTGTGGATGACAAAAAATTTGAAAAATTTGTTTTCCGTTAGTTTTGTTACGATCACTTGTGAACCGCTCATATTAAAAAACATTACTACTGAAATTAAAAACTAGAGACTTAAGGCTACAATTTCCTTCTTTCCAATTTATTATACGGCGATTATTCTCTGAGTTATTCCTTGTTGAGAATCACCCAAAAATTTGTAATTTTTTTAATATCCCTTAATTTTTGTGAGTAGTGTATAACAATAATAATATGATATAATAATTGCCATTTTATCAATAAATTTCCACATCACCCAAGAGGTATTATTGTTGATGCGTTTTTTAAAAGTGGTTTCTCCTATAGACCTATTCCACTAAACGTTAATAAAATCGTTATTAAATACATGCTGCTCGGCGGGAAAATTGAAATCAAATTATAAGTGTATTAATTTTGATTTGATATTTTGGGTCGTTTGCACGATTCTACAAGGGATGGTATGTCCACAGATAACTTAGAAGAATTAGTACGAATCAAGGAGGATAATGATGCATCGCTTAAAGAAGAACGTTTTTCCGATTTTATATTCTTCATTTTAGAAAATGAGCATTCGCACAAGTGTATGGACCCAAACATAGAAAGAATTTGAAGACCAAAATTTCGGAGAAGTGGATAACACGATGCATCTAAAAGTTTGAAGAATTCATCTCTCTTTTCTAACCGTGTTTTTAAAGAAATGTCATGTTGCAAATCGCAAAGTTCTGCCTGAAATTGTAGGCTTTTTTTTCGATTTGCACAGTGAGAGGATTCTCAAAAAGAATTAAATCATTTCTTAGCGTTTCGAAGTCTTTGAAACGCGTATCAAATTGATTTATTAGAGAATCAATTATATTCATATGCTTTATAAAATTACAATTTGTGCCGTATTCTTCAAAGAGAATCTGGTAAGAGAGAAAAAAGTGAAGAATATTACTTTCTAGTTGACATTTAAATAATAACAACTTTCTGCGAAAAGAGTCGACATGACTAACCAATTGAGAAATCATCTGATTGGTCTTTTGCAGCTTTAAATTAAGAACATTTAAATGGTTAGTCATGTCAGTTATGAAAGCAAGCTCGCAAAGCGAATGTGCATTCTCGATAAAAGATTTGGATTCTTCATATTTTGCAGGAAAATTTTCTTGCAAGAAAAGGAAGATCTCTTTTCTTATTGCAAAGAATTTTACCAAACATTTTCCTGCACTGAGCCACCTAACTTCACAATATAAAGGCACATCTGTGTATGTTGCGTTATGTTCCTGGAGAAATTGCTGAAACTTTCTATGGCTAAGAAATTTTTGACCACCCTTAATAGTATTGATAATTTTTGACACAGTTGTCATTGCTGTGGATAATTTCACAATTTTCCCACATAACGCTTCTTGATAAATTACGCAATGAATGACAGGGAACGTGAAACCGCGCTGCTTTATTTGAACGAAAAAACCATTCTTTGTGCCAATCATCGCTTTTGCGCCATCGGTAACGATAGCTGAACATTTATCAAAAATGATATCAAACTTTTTTAAAGTTTGATCAACGGCTTTGAAAATATCAACGCCTGTAGTTCTGGAGTGCAATGGAACGAAATCTAAAAGCTCCTCGACATACGAAAAATCGTTTTGCACGGTTCAAGCAAAAATGCTCAATTGACTTACGTATTGATTATCGGTGCTTTCATCGAGACATAACGAATAAAAGGAACAAGATGCTAAGAGAGCTTTTAATTTGTTTTCTAGAGAAGAAGCAATATCTGCTATACGGGATTGTACTGTTTTGTCACTCAAGGGAATGATAGCAGCTTCTTGAAGAGTCATTGAATTTCCAAATGACTCTACTGCTGCGATGAGGCATTCCTTTACAAATTTTCCTTCGCAAAACGATTTTGAATTTTTTGCTATTAAGCTTGAAATTGCATACGATGCTTTAAGAGCTTTTAATGAAGATGTAGCATTTTCGTTATTCGAACTACAACCTTCTTGATGAACCAATTTTAATCCTTCGATTAAGCTAAATTTCTCCTCGTCCACATACTTCGAGTACTCGTGCGAATGCTTAATTTTGAAATGCCTAAGCAGGATGTATATTTTAACAATACTGGGCTTATACCCACAAAGAAGACAAACGACTTTGTTATCGATAGGCGTGAAAAAGATTTCTTCCCATACCTTGTCGAAATGTTGGTCGTACTTTTGCTCGATATCCATTTTTTCAAGAAAATCTGGTCACTTTATATCACGAACGCGATATAATATAACGACGTAACTTCTAAATAACAAACGCGAGAAAACTGCTTTGAAACAAAAGTCGGTATACGTCGTGAAATAACAAAACACGTATGCCAATTTTTATTTCAAAACAGTCTTACCGCGTTCGTCAAATCATTTCAACGTGACCAGATATCGCGTTCGTGATATAAAGTGACCAGATTTTCTTGAAAAAATGGATATCGAGCAAAGGTACGACCAACATTTCGACAAGGTATTGAAAGAAATTTTTGTCACGCCTATCGATAACAAAGTCGTTTGTCTTCTTTGTGGGTATAAGCCCAGTATTGTTAAAAAATATACCCTGCTTAGGCATTTCAAAATTAAGCATTCGCCAGAGTACTCGAAGTATGTGGACCAGGAGAAATTTAGCTCAATCGAAAGATTAAAATTGGTTCACCAAGAAGGTTGTAGTTCGAATAACGAAAATGCTACATCTTCAGTAAAAGCTCTTAAACCTTCGTATGCAATTTCAAGCTTAATAGCAAAAAATTCAAAATCATTTTGCGAAGGAAAATTTGTAAAGGAATGC
>CATKWD010000032.1:0-34962 GCA_949825005.1 Gasteruption jaculator
TTTGCACCTTTTTGGACCACCTAAGATCGACTTTTTCTCAACGGCTAATCGAGCTAGGGATTCCGGCGGGTGCTCAATCGACGTGTTTTCGCGCGTAGAATGCAATGGAATCGTCAGAATTGCCGATATCCCAAAGGAAATGGCACTTTTGGCCCTAAAACCCCATTTTTGGTCAAAATAACGTGGATATCTTTTCCCTATTGAGATTTCGACGCCGAGCCCCCGAAAAATCGATTCTACGCGCAAAATTACCCCTAGAAATGACCCTATCCCGATCGATTTTGAATATTTAATTTTCACCCATTTTTGGGAGGGTCAAAGTAGGTCCAAAATTTTACCTTTTTGCACCTTTTTGGACCACATAAGATCGACTTTTTCTCAACGGCTAATGGAGCTAGGCATTCCGGCGGGTGCTCATTCTACGTGTTTTCGCGCGTAGAATGCAATGGAATCGTCAGAATTGCCGATATCCCAAAGGAAATTGCACTTTTGGCCCAAAAACCCCATTTTGGTCAAAATAACGTGGATATCTTTTTCCCTATTGAGATTTCGACGCCGAGCCCCCGAAAAATCGATTCTACGCGCAAAATTACCCCTAGAAATGACCCTATCCCGATCGATTTTGAATATTTAATTTTCACCCATTTTTGGAGGGTCAAAGTAGGTCCAAAATTTTACCTTTTTGCACCTTTTTGGACCACCTAAGATCGACTTTTTCTCAACGGCTAATGGAGCTAGGCATTCCGGCGGGTGCTCATTCTACGTGTTTTCGCGCGTAGAATGCAATGGAATCGTCAGAATTGCCGATATCCCAAAGGAAATGGCACTTTTGGCCCAAAAACCCCATTTTTGGTCAAAATAACGTGGATATCTTTTTCCCTATTGAGATTTCGACCCCGAGCACCCGAAAAATCGATTCTACGCGCAAAATTACCCCTAGAAATGACCCTATCCCGATCGATTTTCAATATTTAATTTTCACCCATATTTGGGAGGGTCAAAGTAGGTCCAAAATTTTACCTTTTTGCACCTTTTTGGACCACCTAAGATCGACTTTTTCTCAACGGCTAATCGAGCTAGGATTCCGGCGGGTGCTCAATCGACGTGTTTTCGCGCGTAGAATGCAATGGAATCGTCAGAATTGCCGATATCCCAAAGGAAATGGCACTTTTGGCCCTAAAACCCCATTTTTGGTCAAAATAACGTGGATATCTTTTTCCCTATTGAGATTTCGACGCCGAGCCCCCGAAAAATCGATTCTACGCGCAAAATTACCCCTAGAAATGACCCTATCCCGATCGATTTTGAATATTTAATTTTCACCCATTTTTGGGAGGGTCAAAGTAGGTCCAAAATTTTACCTTTTTGCACCTTTTTGGACCACATAAGATCGACTTTTTCTCAACGGCTAATGGAGCTAGGCATTCCGGCGGGTGCTCATTCTACGTGTTTTCGCGCGTAGAATGCAATGGAATCGTCAGAATTGCCGATATCCCAAAGGAAATTGCACTTTTGGCCCAAAAACCCCATTTTTGGTCAAAATAACGTGGATATCTTTTTCCCTATTGAGATTTCGACGCCGAGCCCCCGAAAAATCGATTCTACGCGCAAAATTACCCCTAGAAATGACCCTATCCCGATCGATTTTGAATATTTAATTTTCACCCATTTTTGGGAGGGTCAAAGTAGGTCCAAAATTTTACCTTTTTGCACCTTTTTGGACCACCTAAGATCGACTTTTTCTCAACGGCTAATGGAGCTAGGCATTCCGGCGGGTGCTCATTCTACGTGTTTTCGCGCGTAGAATGCAATGGAATCGTCAGAATTGCCGATATCCCAAAGGAAATGGCACTTTTGGCCCAAAAACCCCATTTTTGGTCAAAATAACGTGGATATCTTTTTCCCTATTGAGATTTCGACGCCGAGCCCCCGAAAAATCGATTCTACGCGCAAAATTACCCCTAGAAATGACCCTATCCCGATCGATTTTGAATATTTAATTTTCACCCATTTTTGGGAGGGTCAAAGTAGGTCCAAAATTTTACCTTTTTGCACCTTTTTGGACCACCTAAGATCGACTTTTTCTCAACGGCTAATCGAGCTAGGGATTCCGGCGGGTGCTCATTCGACGTGTTTTCGCGCGTAGAATGCAATGGAATCGTCAGAATTGCCGATATCCCAAAGGAAATGGCACTTTTGGCCCAAAAACCCCATTTTTGGTCAAAATAACGTGGATATCTTTTTCCCTATTGAGATTTCGACCCCGAGCACCCGAAAAATCGATTCTACGCGCAAAATTACCCCTAGAAATGACCCTATCCCGATCGATTTTCAATATTTAATTTTCACCCATTTTTGGAGGGTCAAAGTAGGTCCAAAATTTTACCTTTTTGCACCTTTTTGGACCACCTAAGATCGACTTTTTCTCAACGGCTAATCGAGCTAGGGATTCCGGCGGGTGCTCAATCGACGTGTTTTCGCGCGTAGAATGCAATGGAATCGTCAGAATTGCCGATATCCCAAAGGAAATGGCACTTTTGGCCCAAAAACCCCATTTTTGGTCAAAATAACGTGGATATCTTTTTCCCTATTGAGATTTCGACCCCGAGCACCCGAAAAATCGATTCTACGCGCAAAATTACCCCTAGAAATGACCCTATCCCGATCGATTTTGAATATTTAATTTTCACCCATTTTTGGGAGGGTCAAAGTAGGTCCAAAATTTTACCTTTTTGCACCTTTTTGGACCACCTAAGATCGACTTTTTCTCAACGGCTAATCGAGCTAGGGATTCCGGCGGGTGCTCATTCGACGTGTTTTCGCGCGTAGAATGCAATGGAATCGTCAGAATTGCCGATATCCCAAAGGAAATGGCACTTTTGGCCCAAAAACCCCATTTTTGGTCAAAATAACGTGGATATCTTTTTCCCTATTGAGATTTCGACGCCGAGCCCCCGAAAAATCGATTCTACGCGCAAAATTACCCCTAGAAATGACCCTATCCCGATCGATTTTGAATATTTAATTTTCACTCATATTTGGGAGGGTCAAAGTAGGTCCAAAATTTTACCTTTTTGCACCTTTTTGGACCACCTAAGATCGACTTTTTCTCAACGGCTAATCGAGCTAGGGATTCCGGCGGGTGCTCAATCGACGTGTTTTCGCGCGTAGAATGCAATGGAATCGTCAGAATTGCCGATATCCCAAAGGAAATGGCACTTTTGGCCCAAAAACCCCATTTTTGGTCAAAATAACGTGGATATCTTTTTCCCTATTGAGATTTCGACGCCGAGCCCCCGAAAAATCGATTCTACGCGCAAAATTACCCCTAGAAATGACCCTATCCCGATCGATTTTGAATATTTAATTTTCACTCATTTTTGGGAGGGTCAAAGTAGGTCCAAAATTTTACCTTTTTGCACCTTTTTGGACCACCTAAGATCGACTTTTTCTCAACGGCTAATCGAGCTAGGGATTCCGGCGGGTGCTCATTCGACGTGTTTTCGCGCGTAGAATGCAATGGAATCGTCAGAATTGCCGATATCCCTAAGGAAATGGCACTTTTGGCCCAAAAACCCTATTTTTGGTCAAAATAACGTGGATATCTTTTTCCCTATTGAGATTTCGACCCCGAGCACCCGAAAAATCGATTCTACGCGCAAAATTACCCCTAGAAATGACCCTATCCCGATCGATTTTGAATATTTAATTTTCACCCATTTTTGGGAGTGTCAAAGTAGGTCCAAAATTTTACCTTTTTGCACCTTTTTGGACCACCTAAGATCAACTTTTTCTCAACGGCTAATCGAGCTAGGGATTCCGGCAAGTGCTCAATCGACGTGTTTTCGCGCGTAGAATGCAATGGAATCGTCAGAATTGCCGATATCCCAAAGGAAATGGCACTTTTGGCCCAAAAACCCCATTTTTGGTCAAAATAACGTGGATATCTTTTTCCCTATTGAGATTTCGACCCCGAGCACCCGAAAAATCGATTCTACGCGCAAAATTACCCCTAGAAATGACCCTATCCCGATCGATTTTCAATATTTAATTTTCACCCATTTTTGGGAGGGTCAAAGTAGGTCCAAAATTTTACCTTTTTGCACCTTTTTGGACCACCTAAGATCGACTTTTTCTCAACGGCTAATCGAGCTAGGGATTCCGGCGGGTGCTCATTCGACGTGTTTTCGCGCGTAGAATGCAATGGAATCGTCAGAATTGCCGATATCCCAAAGGAAATGGCACTTTTGGCCCAAAAACCCCATTTTTGGTCAAAATAACGTGGATATCTTTTTCCCTATTGAGATTTCGACCCCGAGCACCCGAAAAATCGATTCTACGCGCAAAATTACCCCTAGAAATGACCCTATCCCGATCGATTTTCAATATTTAATTTTCACCCATTTTTGGGAGGGTCAAAGTAGGTCCAAAATTTTACCTTTTTGCACCTTTTTGGACCACCTAAGATCGACTTTTTCTCAACGGCTAATCGAGCTAGGGATTCCGGCGGGTGCTCAATCGACGTGTTTTCGCGCGTAGAATGCAATGGAATCGTCAGAATTGCCGATATCCCAAAGGAAATGGCACTTTTGGCCCTAAAACCCCATTTTTGGTCAAAATAACGTGGATATCTTTTTCCCTATTGAGATTTCGACGCCGAGCCCCCGAAAAAATCGATTCTACGCGCAAAATTACCCCTAGAAATGACCCTATCCCGATCGATTTTGAATATTTAATTTTCACCCATTTTTGGGAGGGTCAAAGTAGGTCCAAAATTTTACCTTTTTGCACCTTTTTGGACCACATAAGATCGACTTTTTCTCAACGGCTAATGGAGCTAGGCATTCCGGCGGGTGCTCATTCTACGTGTTTTCGCGCGTAGAATGCAATGGAATCGTCAGAATTGCCGATATCCCAAAGGAAATGGCACTTTTGGCCCAAAAACCCCATTTTTGGTCAAAATAACGTGGATATCTTTTTCCCTATTGAGATTTCGACGCCGAGCCCCCGAAAAATCGATTCTACGCGCAAAATTACCCCTAGAAATGACCCTATCCCGATCGATTTTGAATATTTAATTTTCACCCATTTTTGGGAGGGTCAAAGTAGGTCCAAAATTTTACCTTTTTGCACCTTTTTGGACCACCTAAGATCGACTTTTTCTCAACGGCTAATCGAGCTAGGGATTCCGGCGGGTGCTCATTCGACGTGTTTTCGCGCGTAGAATGCAATGGAATCGTCAGAATTGCCGATATCCCAAAGGAAATGGCACTTTTGGCCCAAAAACCCCATTTTTGGTCAAAATAACGTGGATATCTTTTTCCCTATTGAGATTTCGACCCCGAGCACCCGAAAAATCGATTCTACGCGCAAAATTACCCCTAGAAATGACCCTATCCCGATCGATTTTCAATATTTAATTTTCACCCATTTTTGGGAGGGTCAAAGTAGGTCCAAAATTTTACCTTTTTGCACCTTTTTGGACCACCTAAGATCGACTTTTTCTCAACGGCTAATCGAGCTAGGGATTCCGGCGGGTGCTCAATCGACGTGTTTTCGCGCGTAGAATGCAATGGAATCGTCAGAATTGCCGATATCCCAAAGGAAATGGCACTTTTGGCCCAAAAACCCCATTTTTGGTCAAAATAACGTGGATATCTTTTTCCCTATTGAGATTTCGACCCCGAGCACCCGAAAAATCGATTCTACGCGCAAAATTACCCCTAGAAATGACCCTATCCCGATCGATTTTGAATATTTAATTTTCACCCATTTTTGGGAGGGTCAAAGTAGGTCCAAAATTTTACCTTTTTGCACCTTTTTGGACCACCTAAGATCGACTTTTTCTCAACGGCTAATCGAGCTAGGTATTCCGGCGGGTGCTCATTCGACGTGTTTTCGCGCGTAGAATGCAATGGAATCGTCAGAATTGCCGATATCCCAAAGGAAATGGCACTTTTGGCCCAAAAACCCCATTTTTGGTCAAAATAACGTGGATATCTTTTTCCCTATTGAGATTTCTAACCCGAGCACCCGAAAAATCGATTCTACGCGCAAAATTACCCCTAGAAATGACCCTATCCCGATCGATTTTGAATATTTAATTTTCACCCATTTTTGGGAGGGTCAAAGTAGGTCCAGAATTTTACCTTTTTGCACCTTTTTGGACCACCTAAGATCGACTTTTTCTCAACGGCTAATCGAGCTAGGGATTCCGGCGGGTGCTCATTCGACGTGATTTTGCGCGTAGAATGCAATGGAATCGTCAGAATTGCCGATATCCCAAAGGAAATGGCACTTTTGGCCCAAAAACCCCATTTTTGGTCAAAATAACGTGGATATCTTTATCCCTATTGAGATTTCGACCCCGAGCACCCGAAAAATCGATTCTACGCGCAAAATTACCGCTAGAAATGACCCTATCCCGATCGATTTTGAATATTTAATTTTCACCCATTTTTGGGAGGGTCAAAGTAGGTCCAGAATTTTACCTTTTTGCACCTTTTTGGACCACCTAAGATCGACTTTTTTTCAACGGCTAATCGAGCTAGGGATTCCGGCGGGTGCTCATTCGACGTGTTTTCGCGCGTAGAATGCAATGGAATCGTCAGAATTGCCGATATCCCAAAGGAAATGGCACTTTTGGCCCAAAAACCCTATTTTTGGTCAAAATAACGTGGATATCTTTTTCCCTATTGAGATTTCGACCCCGAGCACCCGAAAAATCGATTCTACGCGCAAAATTACCCCTAGAAATGACCCTATCCCGATCGATTTTCAATATTTAATTTTCACCCATTTTTAGGAGGGTCAAAGTAGGTCCAAAATTTTACCTTTTTGCACCTTTTTGGACCACCTAAGATCGACTTTTTCTCAACCGCTAATCGAGCTAGGCATTCCGACGGGTGCTCAATCGACGTGTTTTCGCGCGTAGAATGCAATGGAATCGTCAGAATTGCCGATATCCCAAAGGAAATGGCACTTTTGGCCCAAAAACCCCATTTTTGGTCAAAGTAACGTGGATATCTTTTTCCCTATTGAGATTTCGACCCCGAGCTCCCGAAAAATCGATTCTACGCGCAAAATTACCCCTAGAAATGACCCTATCCCGATCGATTTTGAATATTTAATTTTCACCTATTTTTGGGAGGGTCAAAGTAGGTCCAAAATTTTACCTTTTTGCACCTTTTTGGACCACCTAAGATCGACTTTTTCTCAACGGCTAATCGAGCTAGGGATTCCGGCGGGTGCTCAATCGACGTGTTTTCGCGCGTAGAATGCAATGGAATCGTCAGAATTGCCGATATCCCAAAGGAAATGGCACTTTTGGCCCAAAAACCCCTTTTTTTGGTCAAAATAACGTGGATATCTTTTTCCCTATTGAGATTTCGACCCCGAGCACCCGAAAATCGATTCTACGCGCAAAATTACCCCTAGAAATGACCCTATCCCGATCGTTTTTGAATATTTAATTTTCACCCATTTTTGGGAGGGTCAAAGTAGGTCCAAAATTTTACCTTTTTGCACCTTTTTGGACCACCTAAGATCGACTTTTTCTCAACGGTTAATCGAGTTAGGGATTCCGGCGGGTGCTCATTCGACGTGTTTTCGCGCGTAGAATGCAATGGAATCGTCAGAATTGCCGATATCCCAAAGGAAATGGCACTTTTGGCCCAAAAACCCCATTTTTGGTCAAAATAACGTGGATATCTTTTTCCCTATTGAGATTTCGACCCCGAGCACCCGAAAAATCGATTCTACGCGCAAAATTACCCCTAGAAATGACCCTATCCCGAACGATTTTGAATATTTAATATTCACCCATTTTTGGGAGGGTCAAAGTAGGTCCAAAATTTTACCTTTTTGCAAGCTGGGACAAGCGGGAATCGATTCTACGTCTCAAAACGCATCGATAGACCATCTTACAAAAGCTTTTCTGAGACTTTTAACTTTCAGACAGAAAATCGACGATATCTCGGTTTCTATTCACTTTAGCGAGCTGGGACAAGCGGGAATCGATTCTACGCCTCAAAACGCATCGATAGACCATCTTACAAAAGCTTTTCTGAGACTTTTAATTTTCAGACAGAAAATCGACGATATCTCGGTTTCTATTCACTTTAGCGAGCTGGGACAAGCGGGAATCGATTCTACGCCTCAAAACGCATCGGTATAGCACCTTGCCAAAGTTGTTTTGAGACTTTTAATTTTCAGACAGAAAATCGACGATATCTCGGTTTCTATTCACTTTAGCGAGCTGGGACAAGCGGGAATCGATTGAGACGTTGGGAACCGATGCGCGGGGAGGTTTAGGTAGCCGGAGTCTCGAGAGACAAGTGGAAGCTATGCGCGGGGAGCACTGGCTCCCGAGACCCTCGAGAGACCGACGGAACCGATGCGCGGGGAGTACTTGGCCTCAGAGGCGTTCGGAGACGCTGGGAACCGATGCGCGGGGAGCACTGGCTCCCGAGACCCTCGAGAGACCGACGGAACCGATGCGCGGGGAGTACTTGGCCTCAGAGGCGTTCGGTGACGCTGGGAACCGATGCGCGGGGAGGTTTAGGTAGCCGGAGCCTCGAGACGCGGGTGGAACCTATGCGCGGGGAGCACTGGCTCCCGAGACCCTCGAGAGACCGACGGAACCGATGCGCGGGGAGTACTTGGCCTCAGAGGCGTTCGGAGACGCTGGGAACCGATGCGCGGGGAGGTTTAGGTAGCCGGAGTCTCGAGAGACGGGTGGAACCTATGCGCGGGGAGCACTGGCTCCCGAGACCCTCGAGAGACCGACGGAACCGATGCGCGGGGAGTACTTAGCCTCAGAGGCGTTCGGAGACGCTGGGAACCGATGCGCGGGGAGCACTGGCTCCCGAGACCCTCGAAAGACCGACGGAACCGATGCGCGGGGAGTACTTAGCCTCAGAAGCGTTCTGAGACGTTGAGAACCGATGCGCGGGGAGTACTTAGCCTCAGAGGCGTTCCGAGACGCTGGGAACCGATGTGCGGGGAGGTTTAGGTGGCCGGAGTCTCGAGGGACAGGTGGAACCTATGCGCGGGGAGCACTGGCTCCCGAGACCCTCGAGAGACCGGCGGAACCGATGCGCGGTGAGTACTTGGCCTCGGAGGCGTTCGGAGACGCTGGGAACCGATGTGCGGGGAGTACTGGCTCTCCAGAACCTCGAGAGACCGGCGGAACCGATGCGCGGGGAGTACTTGGCCTCAGAGGCGTTCGGAGACGCTGGGAACCGATGTGCGGGGAGTACTTATCCTCAGAAGTGTCGAAAGACCGACGGGAACCGATGCGCGAGCTTCCTCGCTCTGACTCCGGACGTGGCTCGAGCGTTCGGCTCGTTCAGCGAGGTTTACCGCCGTTGCCGCACGTGCTTAAGCGGTCGTTCGGTGCCGCGGCAACTCTCCAGCCGGTATATGTAAGAGGTGGAGTCGAACACGGGACTCGAGGAGCGAAAAGACATAGAGAGGTGAGAGAAACGACACGATGGTAGTAAAATTGATTACCGTTCGTTCGTCGGTGCCAGTGCTACTGCTCGGTCTCGGGAGAGTCGTGAGTAGAGACGGGCGCGAATCGATGCGCGGGGCGTACTTTGCCTCAGAAGCGTTTGGAAACGCTGGGAACCGATGTGCGGGGAGGTTTAGGTAGCCGGAGTCTCGAGAGACGGGTGGAACCTATGTGCGGGGAGCACTGGCTCTCGAGACCCTCGAGAGACCGACGGAACCGATGTGCGGGGAACATTTCGCCTCAGAAACGTTCCGAGACGTTGGGAACCGATGTGCGGGGAGAACTGACTCCCGAGAACCTCAAGAGACCGGCGGAACCGATGCGCGGGGAGTACTTACCCTCAGAAGCGTTCGGAGACGCTGGGAACCGATGTGCGGGGAGTACTGGCTCTCCAGAACCTCGAGAGACCGGCGGAACCGATGCGCGGGGAGTAGTTAGCCTCAGAAGCGTTCGGAGACGTTGGGAACCGATGTGCGGGGAACACTTAGCCTCTGAAGCGTTTCGAGACGTTGGGAACCGATGTGCGGGGATTACTGAGCCTCGGAAGCGTTCCGAGACGTTGGGAACCGATGTGCGGGGAGTACTTAGCCTCAGATGCGTTCCGAGACTTTGGGAAACGATGTGCGGGGAGTACTAGCTCTCGGAAGCCTCGAGAGACCGGCGGAACCGATGTGCGGGGATTACTCAGCCTCGGAAGCGTTCCGTGACGTTGGGAACCGATGCGCCGGGAGTACTTATCCTCAGAAGTGTCGAAAGATCGACGGGAACCGATGCGCGAGCTCCCTCGTTCTGACTCCCGGCGTCGCTCGAGCGTTCGGCTCGTTCAGCGAGGTTTACCGCCGTTGCTGCACGTGCTTAAGCGGTCGTTCGGTGTCGCGGCAACTCTCCAGCCGGTATATGTAAGAGGTGGAGTCGAACACGGGACTCGAGGAGCGGAAAGACATAGAGAGGTGAGAGAAACGACACGAGGGTAGTAAAATTGATTAACGTTCGTTCGTCGGTGTCATTGCTAGTGCTCGGTCTCGGGAGAGTCGAGAGTAGAGACGGGCGCGAATCGATGCGCGAGCCCCGTCGCTCTAAGTACCGGCGTCGCTCGGGCGTTCGGCTCGTTCAGCGAGGTTTACCGCCGTTGCCGCACGTGCTTAAGCGGTCGTTCGGTGTCGCGGCAACTCTCCAGCCGGTATATGTAAGAGGTGGAGTCGAGCACGGGACTCGAGGAGCGAAAAGACATAGAGAGGCGAGAGAAACGATATACGAGTGTAGTAGAATTAATTAACGTTCGTTCATCGGTGCCAGTGCTACTGCTCGGTCTCGGGAGAGTCGAGAGTAGAGATGGGCGCGAATCGATGCGCGAGCCCCGTCGCTCTAAGTACCGGCGTCGCTCGGGCGTTCGGCTCGTTCGGAGAGGTATACCGCCGTTGCCGCACGTGCTTTAGGCGGTCGTTCGGTGTCGCGGCAACTCTCCAGCCGGTATATGTATGAGGGATAGAGAGTCGATCGGGGTACTCGGTCGTCAATGGAGAGTTTGGCACGGCTAACGGAAGCGATGCATCGCGAGGATGCCGTTTCTTGTTAGAGGGAATAATTTCTATGTTATCCTCGTGACTGTTGGCCGTTACCGATGCGCGAGCTCGAGAAAGCAATACGCGAAATGGGACTTTGAAAATAAACGGCGATTCGGCGGCCGGTCGCGAGCGTTCTATCTTCCGACGTCGCTCGAGCGTTCGGCTCGTTCAACGAGGTTTACCGCCGTTGCCGCACGTGCTTTAGGCGGTCGTTCGGTGTCGCGGCAACTCACCAGCCGGTATATGTAGGAGAGACGAGTCGCGCGAGCGGTCGAGTCTCTCTGAAACACAATAAAATGTCTACACACCATTGCCACGGGTCGGCGTCTCAGACCGAAGGGCCCTTTATGTGGTAAGCGTCACGGACGTTGGATGAACGGAACCTTCTTCTTATACGAGAATGCAAGTGTATCCGTTCACCTACCGAGCATCAACTCACTCCATTCCGAGCGAGAATAACGTGAAATTCACGAACCAAAATTATTTCCACGACGCGCTTCAATCTAGCGTTGGAGTAACGGGAGAAGTTTCTAAATGCCGAAACAAGGAGACGAGTAGCACCTTTTTATTCCAATGGGAAAAAAAGGCTCCTTTAAAACGAAGTCGGTGTGGCATAAATAGCGACGATATTGTCACACGCGACTCTGAATGAAATATGAATATGAAAATGAAATAAAATGGGAACATATAAAATGTATTAAAATTGGGATGACATAATATAAAAAGATGATGGTTGTAATATAAAGACAACATCAATCAAAAAGAGTAGCAAAAGAGTGTCGCCGACCGGGACGGAAGATCCAAGGATCCTCGCGCACCGGCGGCGTAAAAAGACACGAACGAACGAACGAAGAGTCAGTTCTCTCTCTTTCGTACACGTACGAGTGCAGAAGAAAACGAAGCTCCCTGGTTGATCCTGCCAGTAGTCATATGCTTGTCTCAAAGATTAAGCCATGCATGTTTGAGTGCATGCCGAATTAAGGTGAAACCGCGAATGGCTCATTAAATCAGTTATGGTTCCTTAGATCGTACCCACATTTACTTGGATAACTGTGGTAATTCTAGAGCTAATACATGCAAAACAGAGTTCCGACCAGAGATGGCAGGAACGCTTTTATTAGATCAAAACCAATCGGTGACACGTTCACCGTTTGCCTTGGTGACTCTGAATAACTTTGTGCTGATCGCACGGTCTCGCACCGGCGACGCATCTTTCAAATGTCTGCCTTATCAACTGTCGATGGTAGGTTCTGCGCCTACCATGGTTGTAACGGGTAACGGGGAATCAGGGTTCGATTCCGGAGAGGGAGCCTGAGAAACGGCTACCACATCCAAGGAAGGCAGCAGGCGCGCAAATTACCCACTCCCGGCACGGGGAGGTAGTGACGAAAAATAACGATACGGGACTCATCCGAGGCCCCGTAATCGGAATGGGTAGCAAAACCCTAGCCTGCTAAATAGGCGTAATTTATGGTATCTCGAAGGCCCCCGGCTTCGTGTTGCTCGTGAAAAAATACATCGGATAGGGCCTTTGGGAAACGCCAAAAAAGATTACCCGTCGCGGGAGATTCGACCATATAAAATGCGATTTTTGGCGTTGCGTGGCCTATGGCCCCGGCTACCCCAGATTGTTCCAATAGAACTATTCTATAGATATTTCGACAAGACCGTTCCTAGGGGTAATTTTTCGCGTAGAATCGATTGCGCGGATGCCCGGGTTCCAAATCTCAAGCGGAGCGGAGTTAAAGTGGATCTCTTGAAAAATTAAATTAGGGGCAATAGTACCTTTTGCGTTCGAATATCGAGGATTTTGACAATGCCATCGTGTTCCTCGTGAAAAAATACATCGGATAGGGCCTTTGGGAAACGCCAAAAAAGATTACCCGTCGCGGGAGATTCGACCATATAAAATGCGATTTTTGGCGTTGAGTGGCCTATGGCCCCAGCTACCCCAGATTGTACCAATAGAACTATTCTATAGATATTTCGACAAGACCGTTCCTAGGGGTAATTTTTCGCGTAGAATCGATTGCGCGGGTGCCCGGGTTCCAAATCTCAAGCGGAGCGGAGTTAAAGTGGATCTCTTGAAAAATGAAATTAGGGGCAAAAGTACCTTTTGCGTTCGAATATCGAGGATTTTGACAATGCCATCGTGTTCCTCGTGAAAAAATACATCGGATAGGGCCTTTGGGAAACGCCAAAAAAGATTACCCGTCGCGGGAGATTCGACCATATAAAATGCGATTTTTGGCGTTGAGTGGCCTATGGCCCCGGCTACCCCAGATTGTTCCAATAGAACTATTCTATAGATATTTCGACAAGACCGTTCCTAGGGGTAATTTTTCGCGTAGAATCGATTGCGCGGGTGCCCGGGTTCCAAATCTCAAGCGGAGCGGAGTTAAAGTGGATCTCTTGAAAAATGAAATTAGGGGCAAAAGTACCTTTTGCGTTCGAATATCGAGGATTTTGACAATGCCATCGTGTTCCTCGTGAAAAAATACATCGGGTAGGGCCTTTGGGAAACGCCAAAAAAGATTACCCGTCGCCGGAGATTCGACCATATAAAATGCGATTTTTGGCGTTGCGTGGCCTATGGCCCCGGCTACCCCAGATTGTTGCAATAGAACTATTCTATAGATATTTCGACAAGACCGTTCCTAGGGGTAAATTTTTCGCGTAGAATCGATTGCGCGGGTGCCCGAATTCCAAATCTCAAGCGGAGCGGAGTTAAAGTGGATCTCTTGAAAAATTAAATTAGGGGCAAAAGTACCTTTTGCGTTCGAATATCGAGGATTTTGACAATGCCATCGTGTTCCTCGTGAAAAAATACATCGGATAGGGCCTTTGGGAAAGGCCAAAAAAGATTACCCGTCGCGGGAGATTCGACCATATAAAATGCGATTTTTGGCGTTGCGTGGCCTATGGCCCCGGCTACCCCAGATTGTTCCAATAGAACTATTCTATAGATATTTCGACAAGACCGTTCCTAGGGGTAATTTTTCGCGTAGAATCGATTGCGCGGGTGCCCGGGTTCTAAATCTCAAGCGGAGCGGAGTTAAAGTGGATCTCTTTAAAAATTAAATTAGGGGCAAAAGTACCTTTTGCGTTCGAATATCGAGGATTTTGACAATGCCATCGTGTTCCTCGTGAAAAAATACATCGGATAGGGCCTTTGGGAAACGCCAAAAAAGATAACCCGTCGCGGGAGATTCGACCATATAAAATGCGATTTTTGGCGTTGCGTGGCCTATGGCCCCGGCTACCCCAGATTGTTCCAATAGAACTATTCTATAGATATTTCGACAAGACCGTTCCTAGGGGTAATTTTTCGCGTAGAATCGATTGCGCGGGTGCCCGGGTTCCAAATCTCAAGCGGAGCGGAGTTAAAGTGGATCTCTTGAAAAATGAAATTAGGGGCAAAAGTACCTTTTGCGTTCGAATATCGAGGATTTTGACAATGCCATCGTGTTCCTCGTGAAAAAATACATCGGATAGGGCCTTTGGGAAAGGCCAAAAAAGATTACCCGTCGCGGGAGATTCGACCATATAAAATGCGATTTTTGGCGTTGCGTGGCCTATGGCCCCGGCTACCCCAGATTGTTGCAATAGAACTATTCTATAGATATTTCGACAAGACCGTTCCTAGGGGTAAATTTTTCGCGTAGAATCGATTGCGCGGGTGCCCGGGTTCCAAATCTCAAGCGGAGCGGAGTTAAAGTGGATCTCTTGAAAAATTAAATTAGGGGCAAAAGTACCTTTTGCGTTCGAATATCGAGGATTTTGACAATGCCATCGTGTTCCTCGTGAAAAAATACATCGGATAGGGCCTTTGGGAAAGGCCAAAAAAGATTACCCGTCGCCGGAGATTCGACCATATAAAATGCGATTTTTGGCGTTGCGTGGCCTATGGCCCCAGCTACCCCAGATTGTACCAATAGAACTATTCTATAGATATTTCGACAAGACCGTTCCTAGGGGTAATTTTTCGCGTTGAATCGATTGCGCGGGTGCCCGGGTTCCAAATCTCAAGCGGAGCGGAGTTAAAGTGGATCTCTTGAAAAATTAAATTAGGTGCAAAAGTACCTTTTGCGTTCGAATATCGAGGATTTTGACAATGCCATCGTGTTCCTCGTGAAAAAATACATCGGATAGGGCCTTTGGGAAAGGCCAAAAAAGATTACCCGTCGCGGGAGATTCGACCATATAAAATGCGATTTTTGGCGTTGCGTGGCCTATGGCCCCGGCTACCCCAGATTGTTCCAATAGAACTATTCTATAGATATTTCGACAAGACCGTTCCTAGGGGTAATTTTTCGCGAAGAATCGATTGCGCGGGTGACCGGGTTCCAAATCTCAAGCGGAGCGGAGTTAAAGTGGATCTCTTGAAAAATTAAATTAGGGGCAAAAGTACCTTTTGCGTTCGAATATCGAGGATTTTGACAATGCCATCGTGTTCCTCGTGAAAAAATACATCGGATAGGGCCTTTGGGAAAGGCCAAAAAAGATTACCCGTCGCGGGAGATTCGACCATATAAAATGCGATTTTTGGCGTTGCGTGGCCTATGGCCCCGGCTACCCCAGATTTTTCCAATAGAACTATTCTATAGATATTTCGACAAGACCGTTCCTAGGGGTAAATTTTTCGCGTAGAATCGATTGCGCGGGTGCCCGGGTTCCAAATCTCAAGCGGAGCGGAGTTAAAGTGGATCTCTTGAAAAATTAAATTAGGGGCAAAAGTACCTTTTGCGTTCGAATATCGAGGATTTTGACAATGACATCGTGTTCCTCGTGAAAAAATACATCGGATAGGGCCTTTGGGAAAGGCCAAAAAAGATTACCCGTCGCCGGAGATTCGACCATATAAAATGCGATTTTTGGCGTTGCGTGGCCTATGGCCCCAGCTACCCCAGATTGTACCAATAGAACTATTCTATAGATATTTCGACAAGACCGTTCCTAGGGGTAATTTTTCGCGTTGAATCGATTGCGCGGGTGCCCGGGTTCCAAATCTCAAGCGGAGCGGAGTTAAAGTGGATCTCTTGAAAAATTAAATTAGGTGCAAAAGTACCTTTTGCGTTCGAATATCGAGGATTTTGACAATGCCATCGTGTTCCTCGTGAAAAAATACATCGGATAGGGCCTTTGGGAAAGGCCAAAAAAGATTACCCGTCGCGGGAGATTCGACCATATAAAATGCGATTTTTGGCGTTGCGTGGCCTATGGCCCCGGCTACCCCAGATTGTTCCAATAGAACTATTCTATAGATATTTCGACAAGACCGTTCCTAGGGGTAATTTTTCGCGAAGAATCGATTGCGCGGGTGACCGGGTTCCAAATCTCAAGCGGAGCGGAGTTAAAGTGGATCTCTTGAAAAATTAAATTAGGGGCAAAAGTACCTTTTGCGTTCGAATATCGAGGATTTTGACAATGCCATCGTGTTCCTCGTGAAAAAATACATCGGATAGGGCCTTTGGGAAAGGCCAAAAAAGATTACCCGTCGCGGGAGATTCGACCATATAAAATGCGATTTTTGGCGTTGCGTGGCCTATGGCCCCGGCTACCCCAGATTTTTCCAATAGAACTATTCTATAGATATTTCGACAAGACCGTTCCTAGTGGTAATTTTTCGCGTAGAATCGATTGCGCGGGTGCCCAGATTCCAAATGTCAAGCGGAGCGGAGTTAAAGAGGATCTCTTGAAAAATGAAATTAGGGGCAAAAATACCTTTTGCGTTCGAATATCGAGGATTTTGACAATGCCATCGTGTTCCTCGTGAAAAAATACATGGGATAGGGCCTTTGGGAAACGTCAAAAAAGATTACCCGTCGCGGAAGATTCGACCATATAAAATGCGATTTTTGGCGTTGCGTGGCCTATGGCCCCGGCTACCCCAGATTGTTCCAATAGAACTATTCTATAGATATTTCGACAAGACCGTTCCTAGGGGTAATTTTTCGCGTAGAATCGATTGCGCGGGTGCCCGGGTTCCAAATCTCAAGCGGAGCGGAGTTAAAGTGGATCTCTTGAAAAATGAAATTAGGGGCAAAAGTACCTTTTGCGTTCGAATATCGAGGATTTTGACAATGCCATCGTGTTCCTCGTGAAAAAATACATCGGATAGAGCCTTTGGGAAAGGCCAAAAAAGATTACCCGTCGCGGGAGATTCGACCATATAAAATGCGATTTTTGGCGTTGCGTGGCCTATGGCCCCGGCTACCCCAGATTGTTCCAATAGAACTATTCTATAGATATTTCGACAAGACCGTTCCTAGGGGTAATTTTTCGCGTAGAATCGATTGCGCGGGTGCCCGGGTTCCAAGTCTCAAGCGGAACGGAGTTAAAGTGGATCTCTTGAAAAATTAAATTAGGGGCAAAAGTACCTTTTGCGTTCGAATATCGAGGATTTTGACAATGCCATCGTGTTCCTCGTGAAAAAATACATCGGATAGGGCCTTTGGGAAAGGCCAAAAAAGATTACCCGTCGCGGGAGATTCGACCATATAAAATGCGAATTTTGGCGTTGCGTGGCCTATGGCCCCGGCTACCCCAGATTTTTCCAATAGAACTATTCTATAGATATTTCGACAAGACCGTTCCTAGTGGTAATTTGTCGCGTAGAATCGATTGCGCGGGTGCCCAGATTCCAAATGTCAAGCGGAGCGGAGTTAAAGAGGATCTCTTGAAAAATGAAATTAGGAGCAAAAATACCTTTTGCGTTCGAATATCGAGGATTTTGACAATGCCATCGTGTTCCTCGTGAAAAAATACATGGGATAGGGCCTTTGGGAAACGCCAAAAAAGATTACCCGTCGCGGAAGATTCGACCATATAAAATGCGATTTTTGGCGTTGCGTGGCCTATGGCCCCGGCTACCCCAGGATGTTCCAATAGAACTATTCTATAGATATTTCGACAAGACCGTTCCTAGGGGTAATTTTTCGCGTAGAATCGATTGCGCGGGTGCCCGGGTTCCAAATCTCAAGCGGAGCGGAGTTAAAGTGGATCTCTTGAAAAATTAAATTAGGGGCAAAAGTACCTTTTGCGTTCGAATATCGAGGATTTTGACAATGCCATCGTGTTCCTCGTGAAAAAATACATCGGATAGGGCCTTTGGGAAAGGCCAAAAAAGATTACCCGTCGCGGGAGATTCGACCATATAAAATGCGATTTTTGGCGTTGCGTGGCCTATGGCCCCGGCTACCCCAGATTGTTCCAATAGAACTATTCTATAGATATTTCGACAAGACCGTTCCTAGGGGTAATTTTTCGCGAAGAATCGATTGCGCGGGTGACCGGGTTCCAAATCTCAAGCGGAGCGGAGTTAAAGTGGATCTCTTGAAAAATTAAATTAGGGGCAAAAGTACCTTTTGCGTTCGAATATCGAGGATTTTGACAATGCCATCGTGTTCCTCGTGAAAAAATACATCGGATAGGGCCTTTGGGAAAGGCCAAAAAAGATTACCCGTCGCGGGAGATTCGACCATATAAAATGCGATTTTTGGCGTTGCGTGGCCTATGGCCCCGGCTACCCCAGATTGTTCCAATAGAACTATTCTATAGATATTTCGACAAGACCGTTCCTAGGGGTAATTTTTCGCGTAGAATCGATTGCGCGGGTGCCCGGGTTCCAAATCTCAAGCGGAGCGGAGTTAAAGTGGATCTCTTGAAAAATGAAATTAGGGGCAAAAGTACCTTTTGCGTTCGAATATCGAGGATTTTGACAATGCCATCGTGTTCCTCGTGAAAAAATACATCGGATAGGGCCTTTGGGAAACGCCAAAAAAGATTACCCGTCGCCGGAGATTCGACCATATAAAATGCGATTTTTGGCGTTGCGTGGCCTATGGCCCCGGCTACCCCAGATTGTTGCAATAGAACTATTCTATAGATATTTCGACAAGACCGTTCCTAGGGGTAAATTTTTCGCGTAGAATCGATTGCGCGGGTGCCCGGGTTCCAAATCTCAAGCGGAGCGGAGTTAAAGTGGATCTCTTGAAAAATGAAATTAGGGGCAAAAGTACCTTTTGCGTTCGAATATCGAGGATTTTGACAATGCCATCGTGTTCCTCGTGAAAAAATACATCGGATAGGGCCTTTGGGAAAGGCCAAAAAAGATTACCCGTCGCGGGAGATTCGACCATATAAAATGCGATTTTTGGCGTTGCGTGGCCTATGGCCCCGGCTACCCCAGATTTTTCCAATAGAACTATTCTATAGATATTTCGACAAGACCGTTCCTAGTGGTAATTTTTCGCGTAGAATCGATTGCGCGGGTGCCCAGATTCCAAATGTCAAGCGGAGCGGAGTTAAAGAGGATCTCTTGAAAAATGAAATTAGGGGCAAAAATACCTTTTGCGTTCGAATATCGAGGATTTTGACAATGCCATCGTGTTCCTCGTGAAAAAATACATGGGATAGGGCCTTTGGGAAACGCCAAAAAAGATTACCCGTCGCGGAAGATTCGACCATATAAAATGCGATTTTTGGCGTTGCGTGGCCTATGGCCCCGGCTACCCCAGATTGTTCCAATAGAACTATTCTATAGATATTTCGACAAGACCGTTCCTAGGGGTAATTTTTCGCGTAGAATCGATTGCGCGGGTGCCCGGGTTCCAAATCTCAAGCGGAGCGGAGTTAAAGTGGATCTCTTGAAAAATGAAATTAGGGGCAAAAGTACCTTTTGCGTTCGAATATCGAGGATTTTGACAATGCCATCGTGTTCCTCGTGAAAAAATACATCGGATAGGGCCTTTGGGAAACGCCAAAAAAGATTACCCGTCGCGGGAGATTCGACCATATAAAATGCGATTTTTGGCGTTGCGTGGCCTATGGCCCCGGCTACCCCAGATTGTTCCAATAGAACTATTCTATAGATATTTCGACAAGACCGTTCCTAGGGGTAATTTTTCGCGTAGAATCGATTGCGCGGATGCCCGGGTTCCAAATCTCAAGCGGAGCGGAGTTAAAGTGGATCTCTTGAAAAATTAAATTAGGGGCAATAGTACCTTTTGCGTTCGAATATCGAGGATTTTGACAATGCCATCGTGTTCCTCGTGAAAAAATACATCGGATAGGGCCTTTGGGAAACGCCAAAAAAGATTACCCGTCGCGGGAGATTCGACCATATAAAATGCGATTTTTGGCGTTGAGTGGCCTATGGCCCCAGCTACCCCAGATTGTACCAATAGAACTATTCTATAGATATTTCGACAAGACCGTTCCTAGGGGTAATTTTTCGCGTAGAATCGATTGCGCGGGTGCCCGGGTTCCAAATCTCAAGCGGAGCGGAGTTAAAGTGGATCTCTTGAAAAATGAAATTAGGGGCAAAAGTACCTTTTGCGTTCGAATATCGAGGATTTTGACAATGCCATCGTGTTCCTCGTGAAAAAATACATCGGATAGGGCCTTTGGGAAACGCCAAAAAAGATTACCCGTCGCGGGAGATTCGACCATATAAAATGCGATTTTTGGCGTTGAGTGGCCTATGGCCCCGGCTACCCCAGATTGTTCCAATAGAACTATTCTATAGATATTTCGACAAGACCGTTCCTAGGGGTAATTTTTCGCGTAGAATCGATTGCGCGGGTGCCCGGGTTCCAAATCTCAAGCGGAGCGGAGTTAAAGTGGATCTCTTGAAAAATGAAATTAGGGGCAAAAGTACCTTTTGCGTTCGAATATCGAGGATTTTGACAATGCCATCGTGTTCCTCGTGAAAAAATACATCGGGTAGGGCCTTTGGGAAACGCCAAAAAAGATTACCCGTCGCCGGAGATTCGACCATATAAAATGCGATTTTTGGCGTTGCGTGGCCTATGGCCCCGGCTACCCCAGATTGTTGCAATAGAACTATTCTATAGATATTTCGACAAGACCGTTCCTAGGGGTAAATTTTTCGCGTAGAATCGATTGCGCGGGTGCCCGAATTCCAAATCTCAAGCGGAGCGGAGTTAAAGTGGATCTCTTGAAAAATTAAATTAGGGGCAAAAGTACCTTTTGCGTTCGAATATCGAGGATTTTGACAATGCCATCGTGTTCCTCGTGAAAAAATACATCGGATAGGGCCTTTGGGAAAGGCCAAAAAAGATTACCCGTCGCGGGAGATTCGACCATATAAAATGCGATTTTTGGCGTTGCGTGGCCTATGGCCCCGGCTACCCCAGATTGTTCCAATAGAACTATTCTATAGATATTTCGACAAGACCGTTCCTAGGGGTAATTTTTCGCGTAGAATCGATTGCGCGGGTGCCCGGGTTCTAAATCTCAAGCGGAGCGGAGTTAAAGTGGATCTCTTTAAAAATTAAATTAGGGGCAAAAGTACCTTTTGCGTTCGAATATCGAGGATTTTGACAATGCCATCGTGTTCCTCGTGAAAAAATACATCGGATAGGGCCTTTGGGAAACGCCAAAAAAGATAACCCGTCGCGGGAGATTCGACCATATAAAATGCGATTTTTGGCGTTGCGTGGCCTATGGCCCCGGCTACCCCAGATTGTTCCAATAGAACTATTCTATAGATATTTCGACAAGACCGTTCCTAGGGGTAATTTTTCGCGTAGAATCGATTGCGCGGGTGCCCGGGTTCCAAATCTCAAGCGGAGCGGAGTTAAAGTGGATCTCTTGAAAAATGAAATTAGGGGCAAAAGTACCTTTTGCGTTCGAATATCGAGGATTTTGACAATGCCATCGTGTTCCTCGTGAAAAAATACATCGGATAGGGCCTTTGGGAAAGGCCAAAAAAGATTACCCGTCGCGGGAGATTCGACCATATAAAATGCGATTTTTGGCGTTGCGTGGCCTATGGCCCCGGCTACCCCAGATTGTTGCAATAGAACTATTCTATAGATATTTCGACAAGACCGTTCCTAGGGGTAAATTTTTCGCGTAGAATCGATTGCGCGGGTGCCCGGGTTCCAAATCTCAAGCGGAGCGGAGTTAAAGTGGATCTCTTGAAAAATTAAATTAGGGGCAAAAGTACCTTTTGCGTTCGAATATCGAGGATTTTGACAATGCCATCGTGTTCCTCGTGAAAAAATACATCGGATAGGGCCTTTGGGAAAGGCCAAAAAAGATTACCCGTCGCCGGAGATTCGACCATATAAAATGCGATTTTTGGCGTTGCGTGGCCTATGGCCCCAGCTACCCCAGATTGTACCAATAGAACTATTCTATAGATATTTCGACAAGACCGTTCCTAGGGGTAATTTTTCGCGTTGAATCGATTGCGCGGGTGCCCGGGTTCCAAATCTCAAGCGGAGCGGAGTTAAAGTGGATCTCTTGAAAAATTAAATTAGGTGCAAAAGTACCTTTTGCGTTCGAATATCGAGGATTTTGACAATGCCATCGTGTTCCTCGTGAAAAAATACATCGGATAGGGCCTTTGGGAAAGGCCAAAAAAGATTACCCGTCGCGGGAGATTCGACCATATAAAATGCGATTTTTGGCGTTGCGTGGCCTATGGCCCCGGCTACCCCAGATTGTTCCAATAGAACTATTCTATAGATATTTCGACAAGACCGTTCCTAGGGGTAATTTTTCGCGAAGAATCGATTGCGCGGGTGACCGGGTTCCAAATCTCAAGCGGAGCGGAGTTAAAGTGGATCTCTTGAAAAATTAAATTAGGGGCAAAAGTACCTTTTGCGTTCGAATATCGAGGATTTTGACAATGCCATCGTGTTCCTCGTGAAAAAATACATCGGATAGGGCCTTTGGGAAAGGCCAAAAAAGATTACCCGTCGCGGGAGATTCGACCATATAAAATGCGATTTTTGGCGTTGCGTGGCCTATGGCCCCGGCTACCCCAGATTTTTCCAATAGAACTATTCTATAGATATTTCGACAAGACCGTTCCTAGGGGTAAATTTTTCGCGTAGAATCGATTGCGCGGGTGCCCGGGTTCCAAATCTCAAGCGGAGCGGAGTTAAAGTGGATCTCTTGAAAAATTAAATTAGGGGCAAAAGTACCTTTTGCGTTCGAATATCGAGGATTTTGACAATGACATCGTGTTCCTCGTGAAAAAATACATCGGATAGGGCCTTTGGGAAAGGCCAAAAAAGATTACCCGTCGCCGGAGATTCGACCATATAAAATGCGATTTTTGGCGTTGCGTGGCCTATGGCCCCAGCTACCCCAGATTGTACCAATAGAACTATTCTATAGATATTTCGACAAGACCGTTCCTAGGGGTAATTTTTCGCGTTGAATCGATTGCGCGGGTGCCCGGGTTCCAAATCTCAAGCGGAGCGGAGTTAAAGTGGATCTCTTGAAAAATTAAATTAGGTGCAAAAGTACCTTTTGCGTTCGAATATCGAGGATTTTGACAATGCCATCGTGTTCCTCGTGAAAAAATACATCGGATAGGGCCTTTGGGAAAGGCCAAAAAAGATTACCCGTCGCGGGAGATTCGACCATATAAAATGCGATTTTTGGCGTTGCGTGGCCTATGGCCCCGGCTACCCCAGATTGTTCCAATAGAACTATTCTATAGATATTTCGACAAGACCGTTCCTAGGGGTAATTTTTCGCGAAGAATCGATTGCGCGGGTGACCGGGTTCCAAATCTCAAGCGGAGCGGAGTTAAAGTGGATCTCTTGAAAAATTAAATTAGGGGCAAAAGTACCTTTTGCGTTCGAATATCGAGGATTTTGACAATGCCATCGTGTTCCTCGTGAAAAAATACATCGGATAGGGCCTTTGGGAAAGGCCAAAAAAGATTACCCGTCGCGGGAGATTCGACCATATAAAATGCGATTTTTGGCGTTGCGTGGCCTATGGCCCCGGCTACCCCAGATTTTTCCAATAGAACTATTCTATAGATATTTCGACAAGACCGTTCCTAGTGGTAATTTTTCGCGTAGAATCGATTGCGCGGGTGCCCAGATTCCAAATGTCAAGCGGAGCGGAGTTAAAGAGGATCTCTTGAAAAATGAAATTAGGGGCAAAAATACCTTTTGCGTTCGAATATCGAGGATTTTGACAATGCCATCGTGTTCCTCGTGAAAAAATACATGGGATAGGGCCTTTGGGAAACGTCAAAAAAGATTACCCGTCGCGGAAGATTCGACCATATAAAATGCGATTTTTGGCGTTGCGTGGCCTATGGCCCCGGCTACCCCAGATTGTTCCAATAGAACTATTCTATAGATATTTCGACAAGACCGTTCCTAGGGGTAATTTTTCGCGTAGAATCGATTGCGCGGGTGCCCGGGTTCCAAATCTCAAGCGGAGCGGAGTTAAAGTGGATCTCTTGAAAAATGAAATTAGGGGCAAAAGTACCTTTTGCGTTCGAATATCGAGGATTTTGACAATGCCATCGTGTTCCTCGTGAAAAAATACATCGGATAGAGCCTTTGGGAAAGGCCAAAAAAGATTACCCGTCGCGGGAGATTCGACCATATAAAATGCGATTTTTGGCGTTGCGTGGCCTATGGCCCCGGCTACCCCAGATTGTTCCAATAGAACTATTCTATAGATATTTCGACAAGACCGTTCCTAGGGGTAATTTTTCGCGTAGAATCGATTGCGCGGGTGCCCGGGTTCCAAGTCTCAAGCGGAACGGAGTTAAAGTGGATCTCTTGAAAAATTAAATTAGGGGCAAAAGTACCTTTTGCGTTCGAATATCGAGGATTTTGACAATGCCATCGTGTTCCTCGTGAAAAAATACATCGGATAGGGCCTTTGGGAAAGGCCAAAAAAGATTACCCGTCGCGGGAGATTCGACCATATAAAATGCGAATTTTGGCGTTGCGTGGCCTATGGCCCCGGCTACCCCAGATTTTTCCAATAGAACTATTCTATAGATATTTCGACAAGACCGTTCCTAGTGGTAATTTGTCGCGTAGAATCGATTGCGCGGGTGCCCAGATTCCAAATGTCAAGCGGAGCGGAGTTAAAGAGGATCTCTTGAAAAATGAAATTAGGAGCAAAAATACCTTTTGCGTTCGAATATCGAGGATTTTGACAATGCCATCGTGTTCCTCGTGAAAAAATACATGGGATAGGGCCTTTGGGAAACGCCAAAAAAGATTACCCGTCGCGGAAGATTCGACCATATAAAATGCGATTTTTGGCGTTGCGTGGCCTATGGCCCCGGCTACCCCAGGATGTTCCAATAGAACTATTCTATAGATATTTCGACAAGACCGTTCCTAGGGGTAATTTTTCGCGTAGAATCGATTGCGCGGGTGCCCGGGTTCCAAATCTCAAGCGGAGCGGAGTTAAAGTGGATCTCTTGAAAAATTAAATTAGGGGCAAAAGTACCTTTTGCGTTCGAATATCGAGGATTTTGACAATGCCATCGTGTTCCTCGTGAAAAAATACATCGGATAGGGCCTTTGGGAAAGGCCAAAAAAGATTACCCGTCGCGGGAGATTCGACCATATAAAATGCGATTTTTGGCGTTGCGTGGCCTATGGCCCCGGCTACCCCAGATTGTTCCAATAGAACTATTCTATAGATATTTCGACAAGACCGTTCCTAGGGGTAATTTTTCGCGAAGAATCGATTGCGCGGGTGACCGGGTTCCAAATCTCAAGCGGAGCGGAGTTAAAGTGGATCTCTTGAAAAATTAAATTAGGGGCAAAAGTACCTTTTGCGTTCGAATATCGAGGATTTTGACAATGCCATCGTGTTCCTCGTGAAAAAATACATCGGATAGGGCCTTTGGGAAAGGCCAAAAAAGATTACCCGTCGCGGGAGATTCGACCATATAAAATGCGATTTTTGGCGTTGCGTGGCCTATGGCCCCGGCTACCCCAGATTGTTCCAATAGAACTATTCTATAGATATTTCGACAAGACCGTTCCTAGGGGTAATTTTTCGCGTAGAATCGATTGCGCGGGTGCCCGGGTTCCAAATCTCAAGCGGAGCGGAGTTAAAGTGGATCTCTTGAAAAATGAAATTAGGGGCAAAAGTACCTTTTGCGTTCGAATATCGAGGATTTTGACAATGCCATCGTGTTCCTCGTGAAAAAATACATCGGATAGGGCCTTTGGGAAACGCCAAAAAAGATTACCCGTCGCCGGAGATTCGACCATATAAAATGCGATTTTTGGCGTTGCGTGGCCTATGGCCCCGGCTACCCCAGATTGTTGCAATAGAACTATTCTATAGATATTTCGACAAGACCGTTCCTAGGGGTAAATTTTTCGCGTAGAATCGATTGCGCGGGTGCCCGGGTTCCAAATCTCAAGCGGAGCGGAGTTAAAGTGGATCTCTTGAAAAATGAAATTAGGGGCAAAAGTACCTTTTGCGTTCGAATATCGAGGATTTTGACAATGCCATCGTGTTCCTCGTGAAAAAATACATCGGATAGGGCCTTTGGGAAAGGCCAAAAAAGATTACCCGTCGCGGGAGATTCGACCATATAAAATGCGATTTTTGGCGTTGCGTGGCCTATGGCCCCGGCTACCCCAGATTTTTCCAATAGAACTATTCTATAGATATTTCGACAAGACCGTTCCTAGTGGTAATTTTTCGCGTAGAATCGATTGCGCGGGTGCCCAGATTCCAAATGTCAAGCGGAGCGGAGTTAAAGAGGATCTCTTGAAAAATGAAATTAGGGGCAAAAATACCTTTTGCGTTCGAATATCGAGGATTTTGACAATGCCATCGTGTTCCTCGTGAAAAAATACATGGGATAGGGCCTTTGGGAAACGCCAAAAAAGATTACCCGTCGCGGAAGATTCGACCATATAAAATGCGATTTTTGGCGTTGCGTGGCCTATGGCCCCGGCTACCCCAGATTGTTCCAATAGAACTATTCTATAGATATTTCGACAAGACCGTTCCTAGGGGTAATTTTTCGCGTAGAATCGATTGCGCGGGTGCCCGGGTTCCAAATCTCAAGCGGAGCGGAGTTAAAGTGGATCTCTTGAAAAATGAAATTAGGGGCAAAAGTACCTTTTGCGTTCGAATATCGAGGATTTTGACAATGCCATCGTGTTCCTCGTGAAAAAATACATCGGATAGGGCCTTTGGGAAACGCCAAAAAAGATTACCCGTCGCCGGAGATTCGACCATATAAAATGCGATTTTTGGCGTTGCGTGGCCTATGGCCCCGGCTACCCCAGATTGTTGCAATAGAACTATTCTATAGATATTTCGACAAGACCGTTCCTAGGGGTAAATTTTTCGCGTAGAATCGATTGCGCGGGTGCCCGAATTCCAAATCTCAAGCGGAGCGGAGTTAAAGTGGATCTCTTGAAAAATTAAATTAGGGGCAAAAGTACCTTTTGCGTTCGAATATCGAGGATTTTGACAATGCCATCGTGTTCCTCGTGAAAAAATACATCGGATAGGGCCTTTGGGAAAGGCCAAAAAAGATTACCCGTCGCGGGAGATTCGACCATATAAAATGCGAATTTTGGCGTTGCGTGGCCTATGGCCCCGGCTACCCCAGATTTTTCCAATAGAACTATTCTATAGATATTTCGACAAGACCGTTCCTAGTGGTAATTTGTCGCGTAGAATCGATTGCGCGGGTGCCCAGATTCCAAATGTCAAGCGGAGCGGAGTTAAAGAGGATCTCTTGAAAAATGAAATTAGGAGCAAAAATACCTTTTGCGTTCGAATATCGAGGATTTTGACAATGCCATCGTGTTCCTCGTGAAAAAATACATGGGATAGGGCCTTTGGGAAACGCCAAAAAAGATTACCCGTCGCGGAAGATTCGACCATATAAAATGCGATTTTTGGCGTTGCGTGGCCTATGGCCCCGGCTACCCCAGGATGTTCCAATAGAACTATTCTATAGATATTTCGACAAGACCGTTCCTAGGGGTAATTTTTCGCGTAGAATCGATTGCGCGGGTGCCCGGGTTCCAAATCTCAAGCGGAGCGGAGTTAAAGTGGATCTCTTGAAAAATTAAATTAGGGGCAAAAGTACCTTTTGCGTTCGAATATCGAGGATTTTGACAATGCCATCGTGTTCCTCGTGAAAAAATACATCGGATAGGGCCTTTGGGAAACGCCAAAAAAGATAACCCGTCGCGGGAGATTCGACCATATAAAATGCGATTTTTGGCGTTGCGTGGCCTATGGCCCCGGCTACCCCAGATTGTTCCAATAGAACTATTCTATAGATATTTCGACAAGACCGTTCCTAGGGGTAATTTTTCGCGTAGAATCGATTGCGCGGGTGCCCGGGTTCCAAATCTCAAGCGGAGCGGAGTTAAAGTGGATCTCTTGAAAAATGAAATTAGGGGCAAAAGTACCTTTTGCGTTCGAATATCGAGGATTTTGACAATGCCATCGTGTTCCTCGTGAAAAAATACATCGGATAGGGCCTTTGGGAAAGGCCAAAAAAGATTACCCGTCGCGGGAGATTCGACCATATAAAATGCGATTTTTGGCGTTGCGTGGCCTATGGCCCCGGCTACCCCAGATTGTTGCAATAGAACTATTCTATAGATATTTCGACAAGACCGTTCCTAGGGGTAAATTTTTCGCGTAGAATCGATTGCGCGGGTGCCCGGGTTCCAAATCTCAAGCGGAGCGGAGTTAAAGTGGATCTCTTGAAAAATTAAATTAGGGGCAAAAGTACCTTTTGCGTTCGAATATCGAGGATTTTGACAATGCCATCGTGTTCCTCGTGAAAAAATACATCGGATAGGGCATTTGGGAAAGGCCAAAAAAGATTACCCGTCGCGGGAGATTCGACCATATAAAATGCGATTTTTGGCGTTGCGTGGCCTATGGCCCCGGCTACCCCAGATTGTTCCAATAGAACTATTCTATAGATATTTCGACAAGACCGTTCCTAGGGGTAATTTTTCGCGTAGAATCGATTGCGCGGGTGCCCGGGTTCCAAATCTCAAGCGGAGCGGAGTTAAAGTGGATCTCTTTAAAAATTAAATTAGGGGCAAAAGTACCTTTTGCGTTCGAATATCGAGGATTTTGACAATGCCATCGTGTTCCTCGTGAAAAAATACATCGGATAGGGCATTTGGGAAAGGCCAAAAAAGATTACCCGTCGCGGGAGATTCGACCATATAAAATGCGATTTTTGGCGTTGCGTGGCCTATGGCCCCGGCTACCCCAGATTGTTCCAATAGAACTATTCTATAGATATTTCGACAAGACCGTTCCTAGGGGTAATTTTTCGCGTAGAATCGATTGCGCGGGTGCCCGGGTTCCAAATCTCAAGCGGAGCGGAGTTAAAGTGGATCTCTTTAAAAATTAAATTAGGGGCAAAAGTACCTTTTGCGTTCGAATATCGAGGATTTTGACAATGCCATCGTGTTCCTCGTGAAAAAATACATCTGATAGGGCCTTTGGGAAACGCCAAAAAAGATAACCCGTCGCGGGAGATTCGACCATATAAAATGCGATTTTTGGCGTTGCGTGGCCTATGGCCCCGGCTACCCCAGATTGTTCCAATAGAACTATTCTATAGATATTTCGACAAGACCGTTCCTAGGGGTAATTTTTCGCGTAGAATCGATTGCGCGGATGCCCGGGTTCCAAATCTCAAGCGGAGCGGAGTTAAAGTGGATCTCTTGAAAAATGAAATTAGGGGCAAAAGTACCTTTTGCGTTCGAATATCGAGGATTTTGACAATGCCATCGTGTTCCTCGTGAAAAAATACATCGGATAGGGCCTTTGGGAAAGGCCAAAAAAGATTACCCGTCGCGGGAGATTCGACCATATAAAATGCGATTTTTGGCGTTGCGTGGCCTATGGCCCCGGCTACCCCAGATTGTTCCAATAGAACTATTCTATAGATATTTCGACAAGACCGTTCCTAGGGGTAATTTTTCGGGTAGAATCGATTGCGCGGGTGCCCGGGTTCCAAATCTCAAGCGGAGCGGAGTTAAAGTGGATCTCTTGAAAAATGAAATTAGGGGCAAAAGTACCTTTTGCGTTCGAATATCGAGGATTTTGACAATGCCATCGTGTTCCTCGTGAAAAAATACATCGGATAGGGCCTTTGGGAAAGGCCAAAAAAGATTACCCGTCGCCGGAGATTCGACCATATAAAATGCGATTTTTGGCGTTGCGTGGCCTATGGCCCCAGCTACCCCAGATTGTACCAATAGAACTATTCTATAGATATTTCGACAAGACCGTTCCTAGGTGTCATTTTTCGCGTTGAATCGATTGCGCGGGTGCCCGGGTTCCAAATCTCAAGCGGAGCGGAGTTAAAGTGGATCTCTTGAAAAATTAAATTAGGTGCAAAAGTATCTTTTGCGTTCGAATATCGAGGATTTTGACAATGCCATCGTGTTCCTCGTGAAAAAATACATCGGATAGGGCCTTTGGGAAAGGCCAAAAAAGATTACCCGTCGCGGGAGATTCGACCATATAAAATGCGATTTTTGGCGTTGCGTGGCCTATGGCCCCGGCTACCCCAGATTGTTCCAATAGAACTATTCTATAGATATTTCGACAAGACCGTTCCTAGGGGTAATTTTTCGCGAAGAATCGATTGCGCGGGTGACCGGGTTCCAAATCTCAAGCGGAGCAGAGTTAAAGTGGATCTCTTGAAAAATTAAATTAGGGGCAAAAGTACCTTTTGCGTTCGAATATCGAGGATTTTGACAATGCCATCGTGTTCCTCGTGAAAAAATACATCGGATAGGGCCTTTGGGAAAGGCCAAAAAAGATTACCCGTCGCGGGAGATTCGACCATATAAAATGCGATTTTTGGCGTTGCGTGGCCTATGGCCCCGGCTACCCCAGATTCTTCCAATAGAACTATTCTATAGATATTTCGACAAGACCGTTCCTAGTGGTAATTTTTCGCGTAGAATCGATTGCGCGGGTGCCCAGATTCCAAATGTCAAGCGGAGCGGAGTTAAAGAGGATCTCTTGAAAAATGAAATTAGGGGCAAAAATACCTTTTGCGTTCGAATATCGAGGATTTTGACAATGCCATCATGTTCCTCGTGAAAAAATACATGGGATAGGGCCTTTGGGAAACGCCAAAAAAGATTACCCGTCGCGGAAGATTCGACCATATAAAATGCGATTTTTGGCGTTGCGTGGCCTATGGCCCCGGCTACCCCAGATTGTTCCAATAGAACTATTCTATAGATATTTCGACAAGACCGTTCCTAGGGGTAATTTTTCGCGTAGAATCGATTGCGCGGGTGCCCGGGTTCCAAATCTCAAGCGGAGCGGAGTTAAAGTGGATCTCTTGAAAAATTAAATTAGGGGCAAAAATACCTTTTGCGTTCGAATATCGAGGATTTTGACAATGCCATCGTGTTCCTCGTGAAAAAATACATCGGATAGGGCCTTTGGGAAACGCCAAAAAAGATTACCCGTCGCCGGAGATTCGACCATATAAAATGCGATTTTTGGCGTTGCGTGGCCTATGGCCCCGGCTACCCCAGATTGTTGCAATAGAACTATTCTAAAGATATTTCGACAAGACCGTTCCGAGGGGTAATTTTTCGCGTAGAATCGATTGCGCGGGTGCCCGGGTTCCAAATCTCAAGCGGAACGGAGTTAAAGTGGATCTCTTGAAAAATTAAATTAGGGGCAAAAGTACCTTTTGCGTTCGAATATCGAGGATTTTGACAATGCCATCGTGTTCCTCGTGAAAAAATACATCGGATAGGGCCTTTGGGAAAGGCCAAAAAAGATTACCCGTCGCGGGAGATTCGACCATATAAAATGCGATTTTTGGCGTTGCGTGGCCTATGGCCCCGGCTACCCCAGATTGTTCCAATAGAACTATTCTATAGATATTTCGACAAGACCGTTCCTAGGGGTAATTTTTCGCGTAGAATCGATTGCGCGGGTGCCCGGGTTCCAAGTCTCAAGCGGAACGGAGTTAAAGTGGATCTCTTGAAAAATTAAATTAGGGGCAAAAGTACCTTTTGCGTTCGAATATCGAGGATTTTGACAATGCCATCGTGTTCCTCGTGAAAAAATACATCGGATAGGGCCTTTGGGAAAGGCCAAAAAAGATTACCCGTCGCGGGAGATTCGACCATATAAAATGCGAATTTTGGCGTTGCGTGGCCTATGGCCCCGGCTACCCCAGATTTTTCCAATAGAACTATTCTATAGATATTTCGACAAGACCGTTCCTAGTGGTAATTTGTCGCGTAGAATCGATTGCGCGGGTGCCCAGATTCCAAATGTCAAGCGGAGCGGAGTTAAAGAGGATCTCTTGAAAAATGAAATTAGGAGCAAAAATACCTTTTGCGTTCGAATATCGAGGATTTTGACAATGCCATCGTGTTCCTCGTGAAAAAATACATGGGATAGGGCCTTTGGGAAACGCCAAAAAAGATTACCCGTCGCGGAAGATTCGACCATATAAAATGCGATTTTTGGCGTTGCGTGGCCTATGGCCCCGGCTACCCCAGGATGTTCCAATAGAACTATTCTATAGATATTTCGACAAGACCGTTCCTAGGGGTAATTTTTCGCGTAGAATCGATTGCGCGGGTGCCCGGGTTCCAAATCTCAAGCGGAGCGGAGTTAAAGTGGATCTCTTGAAAAATTAAATTAGGGGCAAAAGTACCTTTTGCGTTCGAATATCGAGGATTTTGACAATGCCATCGTGTTCCTCGTGAAAAAATACATCGGATAGGGCCTTTGGGAAAGGCCAAAAAAGATTACCCGTCGCGGGAGATTCGACCATATAAAATGCGATTTTTGGCGTTGCGTGGCCTATGGCCCCGGCTACCCCAGATTGTTCCAATAGAACTATTCTATAGATATTTCGACAAGACCGTTCCTAGGGGTAATTTTTCGCGAAGAATCGATTGCGCGGGTGACCGGGTTCCAAATCTCAAGCGGAGCGGAGTTAAAGTGGATCTCTTGAAAAATTAAATTAGGGGCAAAAGTACCTTTTGCGTTCGAATATCGAGGATTTTGACAATGCCATCGTGTTCCTCGTGAAAAAATACATCGGATAGGGCCTTTGGGAAAGGCCAAAAAAGATTACCCGTCGCGGGAGATTCGACCATATAAAATGCGATTTTTGGCGTTGCGTGGCCTATGGCCCCGGCTACCCCAGATTGTTCCAATAGAACTATTCTATAGATATTTCGACAAGACCGTTCCTAGGGGTAATTTTTCGCGTAGAATCGATTGCGCGGGTGCCCGGGTTCCAAATCTCAAGCGGAGCGGAGTTAAAGTGGATCTCTTGAAAAATGAAATTAGGGGCAAAAGTACCTTTTGCGTTCGAATATCGAGGATTTTGACAATGCCATCGTGTTCCTCGTGAAAAAATACATCGGATAGGGCCTTTGGGAAACGCCAAAAAAGATTACCCGTCGCCGGAGATTCGACCATATAAAATGCGATTTTTGGCGTTGCGTGGCCTATGGCCCCGGCTACCCCAGATTGTTGCAATAGAACTATTCTATAGATATTTCGACAAGACCGTTCCTAGGGGTAAATTTTTCGCGTAGAATCGATTGCGCGGGTGCCCGGGTTCCAAATCTCAAGCGGAGCGGAGTTAAAGTGGATCTCTTGAAAAATGAAATTAGGGGCAAAAGTACCTTTTGCGTTCGAATATCGAGGATTTTGACAATGCCATCGTGTTCCTCGTGAAAAAATACATCGGATAGGGCCTTTGGGAAAGGCCAAAAAAGATTACCCGTCGCGGGAGATTCGACCATATAAAATGCGATTTTTGGCGTTGCGTGGCCTATGGCCCCGGCTACCCCAGATTTTTCCAATAGAACTATTCTATAGATATTTCGACAAGACCGTTCCTAGTGGTAATTTTTCGCGTAGAATCGATTGCGCGGGTGCCCAGATTCCAAATGTCAAGCGGAGCGGAGTTAAAGAGGATCTCTTGAAAAATGAAATTAGGGGCAAAAATACCTTTTGCGTTCGAATATCGAGGATTTTGACAATGCCATCGTGTTCCTCGTGAAAAAATACATGGGATAGGGCCTTTGGGAAACGCCAAAAAAGATTACCCGTCGCGGAAGATTCGACCATATAAAATGCGATTTTTGGCGTTGCGTGGCCTATGGCCCCGGCTACCCCAGATTGTTCCAATAGAACTATTCTATAGATATTTCGACAAGACCGTTCCTAGGGGTAATTTTTCGCGTAGAATCGATTGCGCGGGTGCCCGGGTTCCAAATCTCAAGCGGAGCGGAGTTAAAGTGGATCTCTTGAAAAATGAAATTAGGGGCAAAAGTACCTTTTGCGTTCGAATATCGAGGATTTTGACAATGCCATCGTGTTCCTCGTGAAAAAATACATCGGATAGGGCCTTTGGGAAACGCCAAAAAAGATTACCCGTCGCCGGAGATTCGACCATATAAAATGCGATTTTTGGCGTTGCGTGGCCTATGGCCCCGGCTACCCCAGATTGTTGCAATAGAACTATTCTATAGATATTTCGACAAGACCGTTCCTAGGGGTAAATTTTTCGCGTAGAATCGATTGCGCGGGTGCCCGAATTCCAAATCTCAAGCGGAGCGGAGTTAAAGTGGATCTCTTGAAAAATTAAATTAGGGGCAAAAGTACCTTTTGCGTTCGAATATCGAGGATTTTGACAATGCCATCGTGTTCCTCGTGAAAAAATACATCGGATAGGGCCTTTGGGAAAGGCCAAAAAAGATTACCCGTCGCGGGAGATTCGACCATATAAAATGCGATTTTTGGCGTTGCGTGGCCTATGGCCCCGGCTACCCCAGATTGTTCCAATAGAACTATTCTATAGATATTTCGACAAGACCGTTCCTAGGGGTAATTTTTCGCGTAGAATCGATTGCGCGGGTGCCCGGGTTCCAAGTCTCAAGCGGAACGGAGTTAAAGTGGATCTCTTGAAAAATTAAATTAGGGGCAAAAGTACCTTTTGCGTTCGAATATCGAGGATTTTGACAATGCCATCGTGTTCCTCGTGAAAAAATACATCGGATAGGGCCTTTGGGAAAGGCCAAAAAAGATTACCCGTCGCGGGAG